>BHEV01008956.1:0-14825 GCA_004319985.1 Emydocephalus ijimae | reverse complement strand
GGGTTTTGCTAGAAAATTTATTCAAGCAATAGAAGCTATATACTATAAGCAAACAGCAAAAGTAATGATAGAGGGAGAACTGACAGACTCTATTAATATAAGAAAAGGAACAAGACAAGGGTGCCCACTATCACTTTTGTTGTTTGTGTTAACTTTGGAAGTGCTAAGNGAGACATATGGAAAGGTGGCTGGTTTGAAAATAAATAAAGATAAGACAAAGATCTTGACAAAGAATATGCTATTAAGACAAAAGGAAGAACTGGCAAACCTATTGAAAATTCAGGTCATGAATAAGATTAAGTACTTGGGGATATATTTGACAGCAAGATGAAGCACATTAAAAGAGAATAATTATATCAAACTTAAACAGCAGATAGCGCTAGATTTGATGAAATGGGAAAATTTACAACTGTCACTAATAGGGAGAATTTCAACAATCAAGATGAATATATTACCCAGAATTTTATATTTGTTTCAAACAATTCCAATTAGGCTTGGAAAAGACTACTTTGAAGATTTAAATAAAATTGTGTTGAAATATATATGGCAAGGTAAGAAAGCGAGAATAAAGTTAAAATTTTTGCAAGATGCTAGAATTAGAAGAGGATTTGGTTTGCCTAATTGGGAGTTGTACTACCAAGCTACAAATCTGATGTGGGTTAAGGAATGGTGGGCAACCTCATAAATCAATTAATCTTTGAGTCCCTCCCTATGCAATTTCTAGTATCAACCTGGGAGATACTAAGCTAGATAGATTTGTAGAATAAATACTTTCCTGTATATCTATTTCAAATCTGGATTTTGTTTTTCTTCATTAGCATGTCCTTGCTGAACAACAGTTGTGATCCTAATTGTGTGGTCATCTTTGAGGGTCCTCAACTCCACCTTCGGTCTATCCGAGAAATGCAGTTGGGCGAAGAGGTAATTAATTTGTTGCTTTTTCCATTCCAGTAATCTGAAGATTGAATATCTTAATAATATATTGATGTTATTTCTATTTCACAGCTTTCAGAAAGAACATAACAAAATAAATCTTTTCTTCGAATAGTATGGTCTCATCATTGCAGTGCTGCTTATAAACAAAACCAAAGAAAAACTACATGTAGGTGGAATTCAACATACAGTAAATCAGTGCGACTGTAAGCATTTGTCAGACTAAAGCCATGTTGAAGCAGTAAACCTTTCCTGCAAGGAACGAATGAGGCAAAAGTTGTTTTCTCCTTCGTTTTATTTAAAAAGAATTACCCTTCTGAATGATTTGTGTTTTTGTCAGAGAATTCTTCACACCATTTTCTTTTTCTTTTTTTTAAGAAGGCCATATCGAATTATTTGAATTTATGATCAAAATAGAATACGGTGCCTGTGTGCATTTCTCTCCCTGTGTGTGTGTGTGTGAGTGTGTGTGTGGTTGTCTGACAGTCTGTTTCTAGTTAAACTCCTTGAGCTTCAAATCTTATCCAAATAACACCAAAACAATTATACCACATTAGTCCAGCAGCACCATAAATCTACTTCTTTTTTCCCCTTGCTTTTTTCCTCTATTCTTCTCCAGTGTTAGCTTTGTCAAGAGGGAAAAGAAGCAAAGAATATAATGTAGGGACAGAAAACATTGGTTACTTGGAGATAGGATCAAATTTACAGGTAATTTTTGCTGGTTTTATAGTTCTATAGTTCTGTTTGTTTTAGAAAGCAGCTTATTGGAATCTCTTGTTGTACTGGATTACAGTTCCTGTAGCAGGTAGAGAAATATTGGCATTTTTAGCTTATACTGTCCATATATAGAGCTAAAAATAATTAGATTATACTATAAAGCTTGAGAATTTAAAAGCTAACAGCAAAGAATTAAAACCTATTAAATAAACCTTGTCACATTTCATACCTTTAAATGAATAGTCCCTCTGAGTCATCAGAGCTGACAGCCTCATTCAAGAAGTTCACTACCAAACCACTTATGATTAACTCTTTTCTAGCAAGAAAAGTGTCATCATTAAAAAAAAACCATAAGACCTAAAGCAGACCCTGGGAGCCTTATATTTTATAAAATTGAATCATATTAGCACTGCAAATAAATTTTCAAATTACTGGTCTTCTCAAGGAGTGGCCCTCACAATAGAAATATTTATGAAGTATGATAGTAGTTGGTTTCCTAAACTGTAAGCACAAAATCAACAACTTTAATCAGGATTTGCTTATAACACAGAGGGCAAGCTGTGACTCAGAAACATTTGGTCTTCAGCCTAATTAGAAAAGATTTTTCTCATAATATATTCAGTCCTCTGCCAAAAGCAATCTATAGGCGATTTAATAATCCCCTAAACTCAGATGAAGTTGTTACCTAACCTCAGGGTGGGATTCTACCAGTTCCCACCTATTCACTAGAACCGGTTGTTAACATTCTAAGCAGTTCGGAGAACCGGTTGTTAGAAGAAATTACTGGCCTAATCCTGTAAGGAAGGCAGGAAGGAAACATTCTGGTGTTGCTTACAGAAACTACCTCTCCGTTAACCCTTATTATCAGACCGCCGTCTTCGGTCTGATCTAAGTATGGTATATAAAATCATACATTGCAATGACTTACCTGTCAATGAATACTTCAGCTTCAACCATAACAACACAAAAACACACAATAGATACAAACTCAAGGTTAACCGCACCAAACTTGATTGCAGGAAATACAACTTCAGCAACAGAGTGGTCAATGTCTGGAATACTCTACCTGAGTCTGTGGTTTCTTCCCCAAACCCCAAAAACTTTAACTTTAGACTGTCTACTATTGACCTCACCCCTTTCCTAAGAGGTCTGTAGGGGGCGTGCATAAGCTCACTAACGTGCCTACTGTCCCTGTCCTATTGTTTCTTTTATTTTTCTTATATGTACCCATTTCATGTGTTCATATATACATACATACCTATTATCTTGTAAGCAACTGACAAATCAAATAAATAAATAACATTCTTGGCAGGACTAGACTTCCTGTCTCAGGAACGTCTCTGGAGTTTTTTTTCCCTCCTTTGCTAGTACTTTGCTTGTGTGGAGTGACCATTCAAAGTTACAATGGCACTGAAAAATGTGACTTATGACCATTTTTCATACTTACGACTATTGCAGCATTTCCCACAGTCATGAGAGGCCAGGCATGGAGAGGCGTGCCTCAATGTGAGTGATATTGAGTTGGCCATGCCCAGCCAATAACATGATCACCAAGCCACATCCACCCAGTCACATGACCACCAAGCCACACCCACCACCTAAGCCACGCCCACAGAATCGGTTGTTAAAAATTTTGAATCCCACCCCTGCCTAACCTGGTAATGAAATGTTCGGAAAACTAGCCACAAGCTCAAAGTACGAACCTCCACCCTCCAAGTAATCTATTTTGCCATCAATAACTAATTGAATAAAGAGTGGTAAGTGTTAAGCCTGTGTTCCCCAACCAGGGTTAAGGAGACAAGCGAAACAGAATGTGCAGCGTTAGTCAGATAGGCATACAGATAAATGTGTGAGATAAGTTTGTATGTTAGTTAACATACAGTAAAAATAACAGATATGCTTGTGCTATCAAAAATATAGTTTATTCCATTCAGATTTATAGCATAGTCAAAATAACAGTTCATTAGTCATGTATCGTTTTAGTCAGTCCATTCAAGGATATTCAATTTGCAAAGTCCATGTAGAATATCCAATGTCAGTTCACTTGCAATAAATCAGTCCTCTCACCGTTGATAAATCAACAGTCCTTTGTCTCTCCCGTTCCAGTAGGGAAAAAACGCAGTCTTCAATCCGTCCAGTAATTAGGGATGATCAAGCCAGAGAGAGCAAGCTTCCGTGCCTTGCTTCTTTTATGGTGCTTTTACAACCACTCCCTTAATTACATTCTTACAGTTAAAGTTACAGACACTTTAACTAACAAACCATGATAACATATTTATTATTTTACCTAAACCAGTTAGGGTAAACAATGTTATCCCTAACAGTAAATATAAAGAAGGTACTTTGGAGAAAAGGAGAGAGAAATGATCATTTTACCTCTGGCTGTCCTCAGTAGTAGCTATACCATGCCCAGTATGTAGCCCCAGTAGTTCATGGGAATTGTTGACAACCCTTTCCGACCTACAGTGTTATGATCGGTAGTCACAAATCACTAGTGTTAGGTAAAGTTTCATTCAAACGTTGTACTTATTTAAACCTTGCACCACACTGTTGTGAGATGGGCAGCACTGTAAATCATTTAAACCAATAAATAAATCATTAAAGAATTGGAACACATTAATGGAATGAGATATTATTGACATAAAATGTAATTCTTCATCTCTGAGTTCATTTGAATATAAAACTGACCTGTAACAGATAACAGGTAATCAGAATTGGAAGCGACCTTGTAGGTCATGTACTCCAATCCCCTGGCCAAGCAGGAGACCCTACACCATTTCTGAAATATGTCAGTCCAATCTCTTCTTGAAAGCCTCAAGTGATGAAGCTCCCACAATATCCGAGGGCAAGCTGTTCCATTGGTTGATTGTTCTCATTGTCAGAAAGTTTCTCTTTATTTCCAGGTTAAATCTCTCCTTGTTCAATTTCCATCCATTATTCTTTAAGTGGTCTACAGGTGCTTTAGAAAGTAGTTTGACCCCTTCCTCTCTGTGGCAGCCCCTCAAATATTGGAACCTTGCTATCATGTCTCCCTAGGACCTTCTCTTCACTAGACTAGCCGTGCCCAGTTCCTGTAACCATTCTTCATATGTTTTAGTCTCCAGTCCCCTAATCATCCTGGTTGTTCTTCTCTGTACTTGTTCTAGAGTCTCAACAACTTTTTTATAGTGTGGTGACCAAAACTGGATGCAGTACTCTAGGTGTGGCCTTACTAAGGCTTTATAGAGTGGTATTAGTACCTCAGTTGATCTCGATTTATCCCTGTGTTAATGCAACTTAGGATTGCATTAGCTTTTTTGGCTGCTGCTGCACACTGCTGGTTCATATTTAGCTGGTTGTCCACTAAGACTCCAAGATCCCTCTCACAGTTATTGCTGTTAAGCCTGTTTTCACCCAGTCTATATGTGTACTTTTGGTTTTTCTTGCCTAAATGTAGAACTTTACACTTGTCTAAGTGTAGGACTAAGTGTAGGACTGTAGTTTATCATTAGGTAAATAAGACTGGGGTATTCTCCTACAGTATAACAATAATGTCTAAAAGCATTTTTACCCACCCAGAGTTTAGTGTTGTGTCCAAATCTCAGAATCTGTGTTTAATTATCATTTGGGAAAGATGGAGGATACATTTATTTTAAACTGGCACTTATCAAATGTAAATAATAATCGGAATACATAATACTTACATGCACTCTAAATTTTACATTTTCCAGAATTCTACAATGTTATTCACAACTAAATGTGCACAACCTTTTGTTAACCTTAATCACAGCTTGAGCTTAAACATGATGGTTAGTCAAAAGGAAGTGAAAGTTTCCAATGTCCTTACAGATACACCAAAAGAGGAAAAGTGAAATAAGTTTATAAGACTCAAGATGCATTATCTACTATAACAATGGACCAAGTATAAACTGAAGATAAGCATGGACTTTGCAACTCATTTTGTACTTACAGCTCATTATGAGTTAGTTTAGTTTGACAGAAAGCAATGGACATAGTTCTATGTGAGTGAGAAGATATTTGAGCCATCCTTTATTTCTCTGATTCTTATTAGACACTGGCCCCGCTGAACATGCTTGATTTTTCTTTGTATCACAAAGAAAGTCACCTTCTAATCTCTGAGTTGAAGTCCAGTAATTCTCCCTGACTCTATAGTGTTCACTGGAAATTTGCTTCAATATAGAATTATCGATTATGTCCATATAAATTTATGGTTTAAAATGATTACCTATTTTCTAATGTAATGTTGAAAAAATGTTCTGCTGTCCCTCTTAGATGATTATCCAGTATTTTAATCTTGGAATCCTTTTTTTTTTCTTTTTCTATTCAAATGGCTGCATAAGTTTTATATGCATTCTTTGTCAAAATATAAGTCTTTCTGGTCTTTGTCACATGCAGCTCACCATCAGTTATACTGAAACTGTAATGCCCACTCCTGAACGCCAGCAGAACCTGAAGCGTCAGTATTGTTTTGAATGTGATTGTGTCATGTGCTCCACGCAAAGCAAGGTGAGTCAGCTAAATTTGTCTTTTGACCAGGTAATATGGGTCAATACTTGTGCTGAGAGTAGATATAGGTTGAAACAAACAATAAGAGGAACAAAATAATGAGAATTTTTAAAAGTGTGCGCTAGGAATTATTTTATTTAATTACTTTTTCTTAAGTGTACTGGAATTTTTTTATATTTTGGAACCAGAGCTCTTTATTCCTATCTTTTCTTCCCTCCTTTTTAAAGAGTTTTGCTCTTATTAGTTGCTTCTGGTTCTTTCACGATATAAGGGCAAACAGTTATAGTTTTTTTCTTAACCCAACTTGCTTACTTATAAAAGCATAGAATCCAGAAGTGCTACTTAATCATTTTTGTATTTGCTTGGATGCATAGTCTTTCTCCTTCCAACAGCCACTCGTGTCTTTTTAAAATATGAACATTCTATTGTATGCTGTCTCATACAGTGATTCTGAGAGGCTTTCATCATAGAATTGGCTTAAATGAGTTAATTTGTATAATTTTATTCAAGAATAAATGATTTAATTAATATTTTTGTTTTATATCTGCATGTTGATCCCATTGTTGTTTACACTTTTTTCTATTGTTTTTGTTTGAAATGGTTAAATTTCTTGTCTGTTTCATGTTCGAGTATAATCTCGTGAAACAGCCACAGTTGACTAAGATAGGTTGGATGATGATGATAATAATGATGACATCAATAGATTGAATCCTTCCTTTTACTTGAGAAAGAAATGAAATCATGAGTCAAAAAAGGCTATGTGTATCTTTAAACGAAACAATGGATGGAAACTAATCAAGGAGAGAAACAACCTGGAATTAAAGGAGAAACATCCCAACAGTGAGGACTGTTAAGCAGTGGAACAGCTTGCCTTCAGAAGTTGTAGGTGCTTCATCACTGGAGTTTTTTAAGAAGAGACTGGACAGTCACTTGTCTGAAATGGTATAGGGTCTGTTGCTTGAGCAGTGGTTGCACTAGACCACCAAGGTCCCTTCCAGCTCTATTCTGATTGAAATCCTTGAATTATTTTTCAGTTGTTCGAAGATGTTTGTAGTTATACAATAACCTCATAGTCATATTAAATCAAAATGAAAAAAGTCAATATTTAAAAAGTATGGTGTAGTATTTTGACATATGCAAATAAATTTTTAAAAGATGCATGAAATACATTACTACTGACTGTGTAATATTCACAGACTACTGCATTTTCTCTATTATTAGTTCTGCTCTGTGAACAAATCTCCCATTTTTGACACATTACATCTCCAGTTTGTATCTCCAAACTAATAATCAGTAGTCTGTCCAAGACAAAAGCAATTGGTCAAAAGCCAGGAAAGCAATCATGTCTGATCTTCATAGTAAAATATTATAGAAACTAATACTCAGTGATCTGAAAGACCAAGCCAGAAAATTCTGGTGAGAATTTTATGGTATGAAAATTCACAATAGGGTTTACGCTGCCCAGCTTAATAAAGGAAGTTTTTGTTTCCAGCTCTTGAAAAATAGTGATATAGTGTTGTGGCATAGTCTCTAATCTAACAAAATATTTGTTTATGGCATTCTCAGACTTTTATCTCATAGCCTTGAATTTCATTTTTTGTCTGTGTTAAGAAAATGACAAAGAATAACAGATTCCTATTGCATTGCCTGTAATGTTTCTTGGCCCAGATTCTTCTCTCCCTGAAAGTTGTGGTTCTAACAAGGCTTTTATGGGCTTCCTTGATCTCTTCTTCAGATGAGGAGCTGCCAAGAATATCATATGCATTTTAAAGTGTTTTTTTAATAACCATCATGGATGCTTCCAGGCAAATGCCCCAAACTGTTACCAGTCCAAGGTCTATATATGTAGGGAAGCACTACAAATTGTGTCTAATGTGGAACAAAGACTGTTCTTGAGAGATGACGCACATGGACTGTAGATTTTAGCCCAAGGCTAAGGGCTAATTTGGAAGAAAATTTTAACACTGATTGTTTTGCTGAATTTTAGGGATCCTTATTTTTCAATCCCCACTTGATCAGATAAAGAACGTTGAAGAGCCATTCCCTGAAGTTACTCGCATTACATTTATTTGATACATTTTCATTTAATGAAAAGTAAACAGTCTTCTAATTTATCTTCCAGACTCACTTCTCCATGTGTAACTTCTCTGTCTACAAAGAAAAATTAAACTTATCTAGAGATAAACTATCCTGAATCTAGGACAACTACAAAATGTTTTGCAAACTTTAATAATACTTTAGTAATACCACTTTACCAATTATTAAGGGGCAAAGGTTCAATGCCATTGTTGTTCAGAATTTAAACAACTTTAACCTCAACTAATATCTACTTTTCTTTAGTAGTTACAGATCCCCTTTATTCAGTTGCCTGAAAGTATTTCTGTAATGTGCATTGCAAATCAACTTTACATATATACATATACATACATACACACATACCAATCATACTATTCCCTTTTAGAGTAAGCAACATTAAACAAAGTTCAGAGAAAGAATAAAAAGTTGCAAACAAAAGAGATTAAAGAGAGAAAGGAAAGGAAATACCATTCATAATACCTCATTATTTTTGCAATCCTTGCTTTCATTTATCCATATACTGTTTCATGCAGTTCCTTTTGTTCAAAATTCTCTCTTTTGGGGGATCTCATTAACTCAGTCTAACACAGCTTTCTTAGTGTTAGATTTCTACTTACTCATTTTTCTTCTGTCACTTTTATTTTGAGATTTAATCCTTTTTCTCTCTATGAGAAAATCAGTTTTATGTATTTTTCTATTGGTCATTCACTTTGTATTCTGTCCACATTCATTAATCACCATTTATTCTAGTTTTATCTCAACAGTCTTGTAATGTTGAATTATTTGCTAACCATAGACTTTTTTCCTTTGGGTTATATTTATTCAGAATATTTTACCTTTTCTTCCAAAACTCATCTCTGGTTCTTTCATCGACATTAATCATTAGAATATAACATGCAACTATCATCATCTAATGGAGTCCTTTTTTCATATGCACCCAGAACAATATAGAAGTTCAGCCCTTCTGAACATTGAAGTTAGTCCAGAAAAGAGGCACAAACCAAGTGTACTAAGCTACTTTTATTTTAAGATTATAATAACAGGATCTTGCAAGTCTGAAAGCACCACTCCCCTCTCTTACTTTTAACTTCCAGAAAATTAGGGGAGGATCCCTTCTGAGATGGATCCATAATCATTTTTCTTCTGTAGACTGAAATATCTTTTGCATTATAGTTGTCTGGCCTGTGGTTCTTCCTCCTGTGCCCCAAGGTCACAGTCCATTCCACGATGATACCAATTCATATTTTCTGACTCTTAGCTCTCTCATATCTAAGCTTCCAAGAATAAATAGGTTTGGGGCAGTATAAAAATACCATAAATAAATAAGCTTATGCCTACACTTCTGTGTATTGCTCAACTCCATTGAATGAATCAGATTGTTTTCATTCAAATTTACTGTATCCTTCCCCTTTATTTCAGTTCTACAAGCTCATATTTTTTCTTTACTTTGTTCATTAATTCTGCTTACATGTAAATCACCATTTTCCATACATTCTGATCATCAACAAAGGAATATTGACCACACTACATATTATGTCTTTGATCAACTGAGTTTTCATATAAGATATGTGAAGTCACTGGTCTTAGCCATTTCCACGCTGCAATATTAGCAATATTCAGTAAAATATTTTGGTTAATATGCAAAAAGTTCAACCAAAGCTTAATTTTATCTTAAATATAGTATTCTATACTTTCTAAGATCTCTAATTCATGACTATCCTGCAAGTAAACATGCTGTTACCCACATCCCACCAACTAGAATATAAATGCAATGTATTGTATACTCAGGATACTTCAGCCTAAATATAGTGACAAAATACCAGGCTTCTAGTCAAATTCTGTATCATATTTTTTCCCCCATAATAAATTCTCTTTATAGTCCTTGATTATCTCTTTTGGTGATATCTTGGTCTCCTGTGCTTACCTATTGTATGCCCTCTGTGGGCAACTACAGAATGTCATTAAAACATTTAAAACAATTTCTTCCTACAGAATAGTACTCCATGGACTATGGATTTCATAAAGCCGTCAGTTATTTTGTCTGTATCTTAGGCCTGAATTCTTCTCTACAATGATAAATAGATTTATTTTTGTCTTTCAACCAGCTGCCTCCTCTCCTCTCCTCTCCTCTCCTCTCCTCTGGGGAAGGCTGGAATTAAACATACTAGTCTCAGTAATGTACAGTATTATGAGTGAATTCATACTTGGGGCTGTTGAAAAATCAATTTGTAACCATTTCCTTTCATAGTTGCTTTCTGACTATTATACACCTGCATTTAATATATTCATTAGGCCCATTTTTTCAAGAAATTTGCAATGGTATGGTTTAAAGTATGATACTGTTTGAAGACATATTTGTGATTATTTCCATAATCATTAACTTGGGTGCATTACTAGTTCTTGTGCAATAACTATGAGATACTTTTACTACACAATTCTGGGCAACTTTCTTAGAAATATTATATTGGAGGAATCACAGTGGTACAATTTTTCTTAAGCAATTGAAAACAAATGGTGTGAATGAGGAAACACTGCTGTTCAGAATCTTTAGCCCTTATTGTTAAAGAGAAGTAATCTTCAGTTTGAATTCCTGCAAATATTCTCAACAGCACAATTCTAATTGTTGCCACAATGAAGTGAATTGTAATCAATATGTCAGTAATGCAATTTTCAAGTTGGAAAAAGCTGTTTTAGAAAAATGTTGCAAAGCATACAGAATGTGATTGCTTAAGTGCTCAGTGGAAGAAGTGGACTACCTCAAATTGTCTTAGAAGGCATATATCCAAATAGTACTGTCCATCATTCAGTCTCGGTATCAACTACACTCATTCTTACACTTAATAAGTGATTTATAATTATTTGATTAAGTACCATTGAGCCAGTGTCAACTCGCAAAAGCATAGATAGACCCTAAGTCTTGAGTATTTCCCATCATCACTGCCATCAAGTCCATTCTCCTTGTTGCTGGTTGTTCTCTTTTTATTTTTCCAGCTACCCTTCCCAGCATTACCAATTTTTCAATAGAGCTAAGTATTCATATAATTAGTAAAAAAAATATTTTAACTTCAGTTTAGCCATTTCTGCCTTGAGTGAGAAGTCTACATGGATTTGTTTGATGATTTATTTTTGTTATATATTCACAGGAGTCTTTTCTAACACCAAATTCAGAAATGTCAAGTCTTTTTATCCTGCTTGTTTAAAATCCAATGGCTGCTTCCATACAATATTGTGGGGAAAATCATTGCCTTCATGATTCTGAGGCAAAAGCATATCATAGTACAGTATCTAAATGCCTTTTTCAAGGCCTTCGCTGCCACCCTATTAAGTGTTGGTTTATGATGTATTTCTTGACTGCTAATTCCTTTACTGCTGATAGATGAACCTAAGACAGAAACTAAGTAACATTTCAGTATCTTCATTATTAATTCTAAGGCAAGCTACTATACCTGCTATCACTACCTTAGTATTTAATATATTTAATCTTAATCCTATTTTTTTCTTTGTACTCTTTGACTTTCATCACTAGAAGATGCAGTACATTTTCATTTTTAGGTATCAGCATAAAACAAGTTATTGATGTCTTTTCCTCCAATTTGAAAACGACCATCCATTTATTTTAGCACACCCTTCCTTGATATACTGTATATTCAACATATAGGTTGAATAAATCAGGAACAAGTAAACAGTCTCTCTCCTTTGCCAGTCTGAAGCCAGTCTGTTTTGGCATGTTCTATCCAGACAATAACTTCCAGTCCTAGGTATAGGTTTTGTATGAGGATAATGAGTTGTTCTGGGATATCCAGGTGGTTTTTTTTTTTCAGATTTTTTTTACCTCGCCTTTATTATTTTTATTAAAAAATCAAGGTGGTAAAGATATCTCACACTCCTTTCACCTCTTATTTTCCCCAGAAAAATAACCCTTTGAAGTGAGTTGGGCTGATAGAAAGTGACTGGTCCAATGTCATCCAGCCAGTTTTTCAGGCCTAAGGAAGAACTAAAACTTAGAGTCTCCTAGTTTCTAGCCTGGATCCTAGGCTAGAACTGGCTCTCCACAGTCTGACACAGCTCTAGACTCTTTACAGTAAGTTTAAAACACAAGAATCAATCACCTCAACATGGAAACCAAAGATTAACATCAAATGTATAGTTCATCCTTGCTCAACAACCAGTAGCTTAGCAATCATTTGAAGTTACAATGGACCTCACAAAAGCTACTTATGTCTTGGATCCAGAATTCCAACAGTTGCACACACACTCCTTGGCAACTGGCTTCTCTTTACAGTTGGTTGCAACTACGATTTACTACATTTTTTGAGGGTTTCTGTTTTTGGGGGCCATTTTCTGTCAAAAAAAAAATGCCAATAGGAATACACTGATTTGCTTAACAGCGTTGGCTTGATGACCACCACTTTCACTGAACAACTGTAGCATTCACAATGATCACTGCAAAAAAAAGTCACAAAATAGGATTTGATCACATGAATACCTTGATTTAGAACCATAATGACTAACAATGGAAGTTCTAGACTCCATTACAATTTTAAGTCAAGGACTACCCATAAAGGGTAAAACATGGTTGGCTACATAGTAAATTGGCAAAAGCTATCAAAATCATCCACCAGACACTCAATTTGAAGACTATAAAGTACCCTGTATAGATTTATCACTGCCAAATTGTTGATTTAGGACTTTTATGCTAAAATTGAAATGATCCAGGCTGGCATGTTCAAGATCCCTTTAAATAACATGTCACATAATGGATTCATTAAATAACATCTCATTATATGGAATCCAGGAAACATGTCAATATGCCTGCTTTGTAGCACTCCTCTAGATCCAGATGGTTACAGCACGTTTCAAAAAGCTGATTCCTTCCCCCAGCATTGGACAGGATGTTGCTTGAATCTGTCCAGTGTATTCCTGCTCTATATTTTTATAATGATATTGTATGTTTTGTTATTCTGTGTGAGCTATTCAGGATTTCTTGGTGAACAGTAGCATGCAGGCACACATATATGCAGCATGCATACATGCATAGATAGACAGATAGATAGATAGATAGATAGATAGATAGATAGATAGATAGATAGATAGATAGATAGATAGATAGATAGATCGATAGAGATTGATCTAATCACATTAGAAAAATATTCACAAAATTAAAGCAACAAATTTTATCAATTTTCAACTTAACAATAAAAAGCTATCATTCTATGGGAACTATGATCTTTGGGTAACTGTCACAATGCTTGACTTATATCTTACAAAAATAGAAATTGCACATATTTTAAAACATTTTTGTGATTACAGCAGCTTTTATTCTCCCCTTCTCCCCAACATTTGTCATGAGGACAATTGTGGATCAGAAGTTCTGATACTTTAGTTGTGTAGCTTATCAACTAAAGAGTTACAGAATATTAATTTGAGTTTTCTCTCATTGCTCTTTTTTGTAAATAGCATTAATGGGAAAAAAAAGATAATTCTAAGCCTGTAAAGGAATACTTTGTTTTCTCTACAGTTAGACCATTAGATGCTTAGGTTCCATAGCATTATGGGATTGTCTTTCATAAAAGGAATAAGTCATCCAAATCACATTAGGAAACCACCCCTCTGTCAGATAAGATATCATTGCATTCATATGTAAGAAAAACCTCCCTCTTACCTGTCACATTCTGCAGCGGTTGACAGGCTAGTTCATTAGTCTGAAATTATATAACTTTGTGGTCTCATGTGAGTGCCACTAAATTATGCTTGCAGTCTGAAATGTAATAATATAGATCAAACTTCATCCATTTTAGCCCACCTTTGAGGTTTATTGTTTCTGAGAAGAAAATACAAAAACCTCCAAACTATTGCAAAACTGTTGCTGATTATTGGGTCTCAGTTGCAATATCTATATTGTATATCTTTTACTCATTTTCTGTATCTTTTATCTTTAAAACACACATTTCACCTTTTTGTAGGACAGAATAAAACAACCTGACTTTAATCAAAAACGAATCACTAATATATGAAACACATCAGTGATGAACAGTAATTAGCATAATAGCTCAGGAATCGGTTAAGATAGAGATAATGCAAAGTTTTAGAAAACAAAAGTATAACTGAAGCAGTTCTGGGACACATGAGTTCTGGGACAGGAGACCATGTGAATGGAGAAAATTGAAATATAAATATGGCAAATATGGCAGTAGGTAGAAAGACAGACTTTTATTTGCGTATTCATTGAATGCACCAATCTTTAAATCTATTGCTAGCTGTTAAAACCATTCTTATTATGAAACTGCCAGTGAAGGGCATTGCATCTTTCTTTAATGACTGCATTTTTGTCACCAGTAATAATCATTAAGAGAGCCGCTCTTCACTGAAAAAATGTGTATAAGAGATTTTGCTGGAGTATACTTTCTCATACAATATTTTGTTTCCAAAGCCGCCAACCTTCCTTCAGGACTTTCCAACTGGCTCTCCAGGGTAATCCCTTCTCTTGGGTCAGTCATCCTTGTTAAGCCTGTGTTCCCCAACCAGGGTTAAGGAGACAAGCTAAACAGAATGTGCAGCATTAGTCAGAAAGGCACACAGATAAATGAGTGAGA
>BHEV01008953.1:0-11493 GCA_004319985.1 Emydocephalus ijimae | reverse complement strand
CGAGTTCTACCAAAGAAACCAGCGAAAAGGAGAAAGCGTCGCTGATTTCATCGCAGACCTCCACAACCTGGGAGGCCTCTGTGGGTTCGCCGACCTGGAAGAGGCGTTGAGAGATAAAATAGTCCTGGGATTAGATGCACCAGGCGTGCAGAGCAAGCTGATGGCGAAAGGTGACATCAGCCTTACTGATGCCATCACTGATGCTGCTGCAGCAGAAGCAACCAGGAAGTCAGCTGCCCAACTGCGCCGCAACCACGCTCCGGCACACCAACCAACAGGCGACATTCCACCCAACTCAGAAGGACAGCTTCTGACGACCCACCACGAGGACCTCTCTTCGTCATCAGACAGCGACGAAGAAGAGGTCCATCGACTACGGTCCGATCAAGACCACTACCCGAATTCCCTACACCCCTGTGCTGGCTGCGGGGCCAACCCAGGTCCGAATGCAAATTCTGTGACGCACTCTGCCATGAGTGTGGAAAGAAAGGCCACATCGGACAGCCACATCGGTCTGCCGAAGCTCACAGGGAACCGGCCTGGCCTCGAAGGGGGCTAACGACCACCAATCGACAGGAAACCATCCTGTAAGGCGAGAACCAGTAAACCACTCCTATAGAAACCGAGTTTTAAATCACACCACAAAGCGAGAAGAGGCTCACCATACTATCACTATCGGTCACGCCTCTGCCTTAGACGCCAAGAAAATCCAAATTCCTGTGGTCATCGAGAACCGGCCCTGCCAAATGGAAGTCAACTTGGGATCGTCCCTCTCGATGGTGTCCTGGAAGACCCCCAAGCAACTCATTCCCACTCTTCAGCGCCAAGACCTCCGTTATAAAAGACTTATTCTCAAGGACTATCAAGGGAATCTAATCCCTGTCGTCGGATCCANGACTGGGAGGAGGACCTCGTCCACGAATTCAGGGACGTCTTCGCGGAAAAATTAGGCAAGTACAAGGGGACCCCAATATCGTTCAGCCTTAACCCAAAGATAGCTCCTATCCGCCTTAAGCCCCGTCGAGTTCTGTTTTGCCTTAAAGCGGAAAATCGACGAACAGCTCGATAAATTAAAAGCTCAGGGGGTGCTAGTACCTACCTATCACTCTCCTTGGGAGACCCCAATCGTAACGCCAATTAAACCGGATGGGTCCATTCGAATTTGTGGGGACTACCGGGCCACCCTGAACCACGCCCTACAGAAAAATGCTTATCCGGTGCCAGTGGTGCAGCACCTCCTTCATTCCCTTGGGGGCAGAAAAGTCTTCGCTAAATTAGACTTAGCTCAGGCATATCAGCAACTGCCTGTTGATGAAAAGATGGCACAGGCACAAATGATAGTGACATACCGAGGTGCCTTTAAATGTACACGGCTCCAATTTGGAGTCAGTGTAGCCCCGGGAATTTTTCAAAGCCTCATGGAGAGGTTACTACAAGGGATTAAAGGCGTGGTCCCATACTTTGATGATGTATTGATTGCTGCACCAACAAAGAAAATATTACTAGATCATTTAAAATTAGTCCTACAAAAATTTCAAAACGTCGGCCTTAAAGTGAAAAAGAACAAGTGCAAATTGTGTACAGATCGCGTCGAGTTTTTAGGGTACCTAATTGACAGTCAGGGTATTCACCCTACCGACAGTAAATTGAGAGCAATAAAAAACACTCCCAGGCCTCGGAACAAGGCCGATCTCCAGGCGTTCTTAGGCCTTATCAACTTTTATAATGTATTTCTACCGCATAAAGAAACTGTTGCTGAACCGTTACATCGCTTGCTTGACAAAAAGGCAAATTGGTTGTGGGGTCATAAAGAAGAACAGGCATTTCGTAATATAAAAGAACTACTGACTTCTGACGCTGTACTCATGCAGTACAATGAGACTTTGCCATTAAATATCACATGTGATGCTTCGCCTTTTGGAGTGGGCGCCATTTTGAGCCATGTACTGCCTAATGGTAACGAAGCCCCTGTTGCATATTTTTCCAAGACACTTTCAAAAACTGAGCGAAATTATAGCCAGATCGATAAAGAAGCCCTCGCAATCGTATCTGCCGTTAAAAGATTTCACGAGTATGTGTATGGCCGGGTTTTTACTATCGTGACTGACCACAAACCGTTATTGGGGATAATAGCTGGAGATAAGCCGACTCCTTACATATTATCCCCCAGGATGACTCGCTGGTCAGAATTCTTGGCTGCTTATAATTATCGGCTGCAATACCGCCCGGGGAAAGCCATTCCCCACGCCGATGCATTGAGCTGAGCACCGTTTCCAGAGACTCTCGACGATCCCGCTCCAACAGTAACCATGTTACAGATTGAAACACTACACACGCCGCCATTAACCGCCCGAGATATCACGAGAGGNGCAAAAGGGCTGTGTCATCTGGGATGATAGAGTCGTTGTCCCAGAACAACTCCAAAAAGCAGTACTCAGAACCTTGCACAATGGCCATCCAGGTATCGTGAGAATGAAAGTCCTCGCGCANTTGGACCAGCTATCAGATGACTTCACACCATTCAAGACGTGGCAAACAGAGTTGTTTTCGCAAAAGGGCTGTGTCATCTGGGATGATAGAGTCGTTGTCCCAGAACAACTCCAAAAAGCAGTACTCAGAACCTTGCACAATGGCCATCCAGGTATCGTGAGAATGAAAGTCCTCGCGCAAAGCTACGCTTGGTGGCCTGGCATCGACAAGCAAATCAAGAACTGGGTTAAAACTTGTCATAGATGCCAGGAAGTGAGCAACGCCCCACCAAAAGCCATTCCGACTGAGTGGGAAACGCCACGGGGACCCTCGTCCCGTATTCACTTGGACTTTGCGGGGCCGACCAAAGGCCACACCTTTCTTCTAACCATCGACGCCTATTCGAATTGGCTCGAGATTCACCGCATGACGAACACGACCACCGAAGCAGTCATCAAAAGATTGGAAAGACTGTTTGCAACCCACGGACTACCAGACGTTCTGGTATCCAACGGGCCCCAATTTACCGTGCTGTCCTTCGAGCAGTACCTGGCTGACCGCGGCATCTGACATGCGCTCACCTCGCCTGTGCATCCTGCCACCAATGCAAGGGCTGAACGCATGGTTCAATTCATCAAAAAGACCTTGCAGAAATTAGACTACGATAATTTACCAGTATTTTCTTTTAGCATGTGTCCTCAATATATGTATGTTTATAAAGTTATATTCATGTACAATTGTACCTTATGTCTATTACGTACTTATAAAACACACTCCAAAAATAGACCTTAAAGAGTATAAGACAAAAATGAACTGACTAATCTAATATTTTCTTCTTGACCCCAAAGGACCTTCTTGCTCACCTCCTGAATATCACTGTTTAAAGAATTGTCTGAATACAACTGTTACACACTTTTCAACTTTATGGCACTTGACAATGGTTGCAAGCATACAACACCTAAAACAAACATGCAATATCTAAAATAATTAAAATGAACTTAAAATTCATTAACCTAATAGATTCTTCAAGAACAGTCCCAAGGAGAATGATTTGTCTCATTGGAGAATCCTGAAGTATATGCGAATGGTCTCCTAACTCCTTATATATGTGTGTGAGATTATTTCATGTATGATTGAATTTTAAAAATGCTAATTTCAAATCTACAGATTTAACAGTCCATCTTAAAAAATCAGGTCAATGGTTCATGAATCATATTCTGTCATAACTACTAAAACAAAACTCTTTGTTTATCTTTTTGTGCTATTGTATATCTGAAATGGTTTCTGAATTCTTACATAAGAATGTATTGGGGGAATTTGCTTCATTAACTGATACTTATTTCAAACTTATTTCAGAACTAAGGAATCTTCTTGAATGGGAAATGAAATATCTTCAATGAAAAACAAAGATATCCAACCATGACTATTATATTTTTCTGGTTTCAGAGAGACTTCTTCCCATCTGAGACTGCAACCATAAACTTTTTTGCCATGACAGGGTTGAATAAGTAAAATTGTTTTCTATGGTTTATTGGAAATTTCTGGGGTTTCTCCTCAAACCCTAGAAATGCTACCTATTGAACCAGTTTGAAAAAGGTAACTAGAATAACAAAGGAATGCCATTCTTCTTAGAAAAGCAAGTGACAAGATTGTTTCTGTATTACAGCAGGGACAGGAAAACTAAGGACAATATTTAGCACTCAAACTATTCCATTATGGCCCTTGAGACTATTTTGAGTACCACTGGCTTGGAACAAGGTTTGGATGTAAAGGGGAACAAAAGGAAATCAGGTAATTAAATCACAGAATGAGATAAAATGTATTCAAATAGAATAGTATTCAAATAGAATTCAATAAAACGTATTCAAATAGATTCAAATCGTTGAGCCTGCAAATAAATAGCAATAGCCATTAGACCAATGGTAGTATTCAATTTTTTTTACTACTGGTTCTGTGGGCATGGCTTGGTGGGCATGGCAGGGGAAGGATACTGTAAAATCTCCAGCTGGAGGTAATATTTGCCGGTTCTCTGAACTACTCAAAATTTCTGCTACCGATTCTCCAGAACTGGTAAGAACCTGCTAAATGCCACCTCTGCATTAGACTCATATATTGCTCTGTAGTGTTTTTGAGCACTCTGATTGGTTTACAATCTCAGCATATTGTCCTGAACAATCTGAGTCCTCATTCTACCAAAGGATGGAAGGCTGAGTCAATCCTAAGCAAGTTGGGATCGAACTCCTGTCTGTGGTCAGAGTTAGCCTGCAAATGCAATATTGCATTCTAACCACTGCGAATCAGAATTAAGGATTATCTGAAGGGGTATGAGAGATGTAAACTTTTAGGGTCACTGAACATAAATAAATACAATGTTAATAACAGTAATCTTGAAGAGCTGAAAGGAATAACTAAAAACTTGGGAGTCTGGAATAGTTATTCAAGAGGTGACATTGTGGGAGCAGAAGATAGACTTAAGAGCAAAAGCATATGTAGCAGTTCCATTTGATGTAGATCAGTGTTTTTTTCAACTTTAAAATATGTGGGGAATTCTAGCTGGGGAATTCTGGGGGTTGAAGTCCCCATACCTTAAAATTGCTATGTTTGAAAAATACAGACAGACTTGATCCAGAGTCTACTCTTGAAATTAAAAGGGAACCTGAAGAGATCTATTTAAACAGAGATGAGAGATTTCTCCAAGTCAAGCCGCTTAAAAAGATAAACGTGAGCAGAGATGTTTCTATGGGACAATGCAAACCTATACCAACAGTTAAAATATTTGCAAGGAATTAGGTAACTTCGCACAATTTCTTGAACTCTTGAAAATCACTGTGCATAAAAAAACCAAGGTTACTCAAAGAGTTTCATGTGTATTTTATAAATTGGTTAATTGTTGTCTCACAACACAGCTCTCAGACAATCTTCATCATAATCATCACTATTATTCTTTCAAAAATTACAGTATTACTTAAGACATAAGTCTGGCCATAGGATTCACAAACCCACTAGTGTTTGCACTATGATGCTATTTGTGTCAGTCTAACCCTCTACTTCAGCAGATTCCTTTGGTGGCATTATTTAACATCTTAGAAAGCATTAATGGATAGTTAATAACCATTAACCAAGATCTAGTATGTGAACTAAGATTGATATATGAAGATAGCATAATTTATATAAACTCACCTACAATGAAAGAAACACTTATCTTAATAGGTCGATGTTATCTCAGTTTGGACACAGTGTGAAGGCCATGCTATGAAAAATTCAAGAGGAGTCTTTTGGGAGCATACTAAGTAATTTCCAGATCAGTCTGTCAGTCTGTGCTTCCTTTAGATCCCAAGAAAGAAATACTCAGACTCCATGGGGTAGAGCAAAGTTATCCTTTTACTGGAAAATAAAGTGGAAACTACAGATCCAATTCCGAAACTGAGAAATTGGCGGGTAGAGCACATATACAAAGGAATAGAATTGCTCCCACCCCCAAAAATGCAAATTTTTCTTCCAATTAAAATTTCTGAATATGATCATGTGGTCATCTCCAGGTGGTGATGAGTCTTCTTGTCAGTTGACCTTGACATATTTTGATAAAAGTTTGCAGTTGCGCAAAAGGGGACAGAGGCTAGCCAAGAAATAGAAAGCTAAAGAAAAGAATCCCCCCTCCCTTGCTAACCCAGCAAAGGAATGCAAAACACCTCCAGCCTTCTTCCCCTCCAAGATCCCCCCCTCCCACCATTGTCATGACAGCCGAAAGAAGTAAATTGGCATAGCAGCAGAGAAGCAACAGTTAGAAGACAGAATATACTTATTATGGAAGATATCTTGAGGCTGACATTCGCACCCCCTAGAAGAAGGACACTAGTCCCTGTAAGAAAAAATAGCATAATCATATGTTAACATTAATATACATCTCTATGGTTTATCAGGGTATTTGGCATAAAAATTCTTGAGCAGTTCAGGAGCCCTAATGTCTTTCTCATTAACCCATTCAGCATAGGGCGGAGGAAAATGTTTCCAAGCTACAAGATATTGGATACGACCCCTCCATTTCCTAGAGTCTAAAATTTCTTTAATCTCGAAATGTTGTTCACCCTCAATCAACAATGGTACGGGGGGGGTCAGACTGGGTCGGTCTCAAGGCACAGGTATGCTCGGGTTTCAACAAACTGACATGGAAAACCGGATGGATACGACGAAGAGTCTTTGGTAAAGTCAATTGAATAGTCACAGGATTTACAATCCTCTCAATGGGAAAAGGCCCCACATACTTAGGACCCAACTTCTTCGATTTCTGCGTGGTCTGCAAATACTTGGTCGAGAGGAATACTTTATTGCCCACCTGATATGACCTCTGTGGGACTCTCTTTCTGTCAGCAAATTTCTTATGAGACTGGTGCGCCTTGTCCAAAGCTTTACGGGCGACCGGCCAATTAAGTTGAAGTTGAGATATCCAGTCACTCAACGACTGAACATTGGGGTTTTCACCAGGTAGTTCAGGTATGGGCACAAAATCTTGCCCCGTTGCTATTTTGAAAGAAGTAAACCCCACATTGCTGTGAACAGAGTTATTATATTCTACCTCCGCAAAAGGCAGCAGATCCATACAGTTGTCTTGCTGATAGTTTATGTAACATCTGAGGTATTGCTCTAGCACCCCGTTAGTCCTCTCACAAGCCCCATTAGTTTGGGGATGGTGGGCGGAGCTTAAGCTCTGGGTGGAGCCTATTAACTTCAAAACTCTCTCCAGAAGTTCGAGGTAAATTGGACTCCTTGATCAGAAACTACATGCTCAGGTACACCATGCAATCTGTAGACATGAATCATGAACAGTCTGGCCAATGACTTCGCCGAAGGGATCTTGAAGCAAGGGATGAATTGGGCTTGTTTGGAGAACAAGTCAGTCACCACCCAAATGACTGTGTGTCCACTGCTCTCAGGTAGGTCTACTATAAAGTCCATGGAAATTTCCTTCCAAGGAGCAGTTGGCCTGGCCACATTTTGCAGCAGCCCTGGTGGTTTACTTGGAGTTCTTTTTGCTGAAGTGCAAACCGGACAGCTCGCCACATAAGTCTCGATGTCCTTTTTCAACGAAGGCCACCAGAACTGCCATTTCACCAAATGTAGGGTCTTCACAAAACCAAAATGACCAGCCACTTTGGAATCATGAGTTTGTTGCAACACTTGACTTCTCTCAGGTTTTGAGGCACATACAATTTCGCGCCTATCCAAGCTTGACCATCTTGAACGGTGCAGTCATTCGCATTTGCCAAGAACCACTCATCCATTTTCAAAGCTTCCTTAAATCATTCCATCAGGTCAGTGGACAGATCCCTCTCCTGGTTTCTCTTCTGTGCGTGGGTAATTACAGGGGCAGCCAGCTGTGTAGTGGACACGATTGGCCTTATCACTTCTTTATGGGTACTGTTGTATTGAGGCATTCTAGACAAAGCATCTGCCATAAAAAATTTTTCCCCCTGGGATATATTTCAAGGAGAAATTGAATCACTTGAAAAACTGAGCCCACCTAACTTGCTTAGGGGACAGCTTCCGAGGAGTTTTTAAAGCTTCCAGATTTTTATGGTCAGTCCATACTTCAAATGGGTGTTTCGCTCCTTCCAGAAAGTGCCTCCAAGCTAGTAAGGCCCAACAGACTGCAAACGCTTCCTTCTCCCAAACAGCCCATCTCCTTTCAGTGTCAGTTAATTTACGAGAGGTGTAAGCGCACGGTTGTAGTGTCCCCTTCTCGTTTAATTGAAGTAAGACTGCCCCCACCGCCACATCGCACGTATCAGCTTGGATTATGAAAGGGGCGTCCATGTNGCTCGCACTTTTTCTGGGTCCATTTCAATGCCCTCGGGGGAGATACGATATCCCAAGTAGTCGATTTTTTCTTGATGGAACTCACACTTGGATAGTTTGGCATACAATTTGGTGGCCCTCAGCTTGTGCAGCATGGAGCGTACCAGTTTCACATGTTCATCTCTAGTCTCCGTGTAGATAAGAATATCATCAAGATATACCAGAACCCCCTTGTATAAATATTCGTGAAGCATTTGATTGATCATTTGCATGAAAACAGCAGGCGCCCCCTGTAGGCTGAAAGGGAGAACATTGAACTGGAAACAACCCATTGGGCAATTGAACGCAGTCTTCCACTCGTCTCCCTCTTTAATCTGGATTCGGTAGTACGCCTCCCTCAAGTCCAACTTTGTGAAAATCTTCCCCTTTGCCATATGGGCTAACATGTCCTTCATCAGAGGGAGTGGGTACACGTTCTCTATGGACACTGTGTTCAGGTTTCTATAGTCAACCACCAGACATTTGGAGCCATCTTTCTTCTCGCGGAACATCACAGGGGCCCCCACTCGAGGTCTAGCAGGTGCGATGAAACCCCATTGCAAGTTCTTGTCGATAAATGCCCTCAGTTCCTCCAGCTCCCCCAGGGTGATCGAATACAGCTTTGGTTTCGGGAGCGTTACCCCCAGTAGAAATTCAATACTACAATCGGTTGACCAATGAGGGGGGAGCTCATCGGAAGCCTCTTTACTAAAGACCTCTTTACTAAAGACCTTTACTAAAGTCCCAATCCTCCTTCGGAATTTTCTTCTCCCCTTCCACGTATTCGGCACCTGTGGAAGCTGTCTTGGCCGGAATCTGCGGCTTCGGGTGGGATTTCTCCTCCCCTTCCGGATAGGGTTGCTCCTCCCCTTCCGGTGGCCGATCGGTGCGGATACGTATCCACCCCTCTCTCCAGTTCACATGGGGATTCCACTTCCGAAGCCAGGGTAGTCCCAATATTAGAGGCTGTTCCATCCTAGGGGCCACAATAAAACACAGGGTCTTGCAGTGGTTTCCCATGGTCATGTCTAGGGGTTCCGTTATAAAACATGCAGGGCAACCTTCCACCCCAGATCCATCCAGTTGGCAGGAAGATATGGGCGTTCTTAAAGTTCTCAGTCCGATGTCCATACCCTTAACTACTTTCATGTTAATTACACACCTCGTGCACCCCGAGTCCAATAAGGCCAACATCTCTCCCTCAGTCCCAGAGGTGGGCTCCATTAACTTTATTGGGATGGTCATGGGCCCTTGGTTAGGACTTACTGGGACGTCATCTTCCGAGTCGGTCTCGCTCTCGTCAAGTGGGGTTGGAAGTCCCAGCTCCTCTCCCGCTGAAAGGGCGACCTCTACAACTTCTCTTGTCTTCAGCCCGGTCTTGCGAGGATTGGTTGAGGGGTTTTCGGGCTTCCTCCCTGGGCCCTGCGCTTTCGGTGGGTCCGTCTTGACCCGGCAATCCACCATCCAATAGCCCTCCTTCCCACAATGGAAGCAGGCCGTGGTCTTGGCTCTTGCCGCCATCCCTCCCTTTTCGGGGGTGGAGGTCTCTCGGAGATGTGGGGGGAGCGGTTTTCTCCAGGCGGGACCTTCTCTGCATCTGCTTTGGGTTAGATCAATATCCACCTCTTCCACCAGCAAGTACCACAACTGCAAATCATGTGGGTCCCTTCTGGAGATGCACATGTGGTATATATCTTCATTTAAGCCATCTTTGTAGGCTTCTACCAGAGTCCCCTGGGACCAACCTCGGATGTGGTATGCCAGCTGCCTGAATTCTTGGGTGTAGTCTGCCACTGATCTCCCCCTTGGACCCTTCATTCTTTTTTTTTTGAAAAGAATTTTATTGATTTTCTACAAACAAACAAGACAAACAAAACATTAAAATATCAACTCTCTTATGTACATACAGTGTGTCGGTTGGTTCATCAGTTTTGTGCATTCATTTTGTAGTCTCAATTACAGTTATGTTACATAACAACTCATATTGTCAATCCAAACTTATATATCCTAATATCGCTAATAAAAAATCATTTGACT
This sequence comes from Emydocephalus ijimae, assembly GCA_004319985.1. Lineage (NCBI taxonomy): Eukaryota > Metazoa > Chordata > Lepidosauria > Squamata > Elapidae > Emydocephalus > Emydocephalus ijimae. Next base: position 1,155 of record BHEV01008953.1, on the reverse strand, counting down.
ATACTTTTAATCATTCATGCTTTTTGAGATAACAATACTTTAAATAGTTTATTCTATAACAAATCATATAATCATGCCAAATCTATCCGAAAAACACTTTATAAATATAATATCAAATAATAAAGGCGAAAGAAAAATAAAGATATTCCTTGCTGTCTAACATTCTAAATATTCTATTATCATATTTTGTCATCTAGCCATTGATAAAAAAGACCCCAAATTTCATAAAATTGTTTATCCTCTTGCTCTCTNAGCCAGGTATCTGATGACATTTCCAGCATTTTTCAGATTCGTTCTTAAACATTCTTGCTATTCTTGTCAGGGGAAAGTGCCACCTGTAAAACATCTTATACAAGTTTTCTTTATATGCTGTTGACATTGTCATTTTATAATTTTGAGACCACAATTTTTGCCATTTCTCTAAATCAATCCCATATCCAAAATTCTTCCCCCAAACAATCATAGTTTCTTTAACTTGTTCTTCCTCTAATTTAATTCCCAGTAAATAACCATATAATTTTTTAATCACCTTCTCATCAGTACCCATCAAGATCTTATCTAAATCAGTCTGTTTATCATAGAATCCCTCCGTTTTAGAATCTTCATCATACCTTGAATGTATTTGCGCATATGAAAACCAATTTATCTTTATACCTTGTTCCTCTAAATTTTGAATCGATTTAAGTTCACCCTTTTCATCCGATAGTTCCCCATATCTAGCTGTTTGTTCCTTCTTATAAATTATAGGATAGGAAAATGCTTCAATAGTCGATAACCAAACTGGAATTTTCAAATAACATTGTCTTTTAATCTTCTCCCAGTTTAACCACAAAGACTCCCGTATGTAATGTCTTCTAAAGTAACCCTGTGTTTTAGTTCCCTTATACCATAAAAAAGCATGCCAACCCAACAGCAAATCATGATCTTCTAGTCTTTCTTAATGTTATCCATTCCTTGACCCACATCAAACTTGCAGCTTGATAGTACAATTCCCAATTGGGCAGGCTGAAACCTCCTCTAATTCTAGCGTCTTGCAAAAGCTTTAGCTTTATTCTCGCTTTCTTACCTTGCCATAAAAACTTCAACATAATTTTATTTAAATCTTCAAAATAGTCTTTTCCAAGCCTAATTGGTATTGTTTGAAACAGAAATAGA
>BHEV01008949.1:0-37413 GCA_004319985.1 Emydocephalus ijimae | reverse complement strand
TGGTCTGCTTGGCCAATGAGAAATCCCCGTGTTTTAGCCAATCAAAACACGGGGATTTCAAGTAAGGACATAACACTATGCCTAAGCTTCCTGCCAGTTCAGTTTGGTAGTCCAGGTTCTCTGAAATTTGTTTGAAGATCTGGAAAACTAACCATGTATTTAAAGTTACATATCTTTATGCTTATGGGATATTAGGAAGGGGGTGACACACCAACTTTCCTCATCCACTTTGATGAATATTCTTCATCTCCCAATGTTACTTTCCAGACATCTTGCAAAAATCAGCTCAACTGAAAATGAAATGGGAAAGTTTAACTTAAATTGAACATAATAGATCAGCTAATTTTTTTAAAAGAAAGTAGTAATTCTGTCAGGATTAAAATAAAGCCTACAATTGTTAATGCATGGCCTATGCATTTTCTTATTGTTCAAGCTCTGAAGTTTCTCACTTCTACAGTCTAACTTGCAGCTGATATTTGTTTTCAACAAATTTCCTTTTTTTCACTTGGGTACTTTTGGCTCTCTTTGCTTCAATGGAATTCAAATTCTGTCAGAAATCAAAATTTAGGTGCATTATTTAAGATGCCTCAAAGGCCATGCATTAGCACTTTAAACACCAAAAAAGCATTGTATTTACTTATATGTAGAGAAACTGAAATTCAGATATCTGAAAGTTATCTGTAATATTACCTATGTTAAAATTGATTGAATATTAATAATTTGTCTTAGATTTCATGTGGCTTAGATTCCATGGAAATCCATCATACTCATATGTTATCCAAAATTAAGTCTACTCATATAAAAACTAACCTGCAATTTCTATGGGAGCTATTTAAGCCTACCTTATATGATCTATTCATTCACAGAGAAGAGTGTGTTATTCCCTGAAATACAGGCAAAACAAAAGCTTGTTTGATAGCAATAAGATGACCATTAAAAATGAAAATAAGAGTGGTTCTTGATCCTATTAATTTAATGCTAAACTTATAAGTACTGTTTTGACAAAATGGATCTATCACTTTATTGAACAGCATATACATCCAATTTTATGCATATCCTTATGTGATTATTTTCTGCCATTATTTCTACCGGAACACATCCCTTTTTATCTCAGGATGCCCTTAAGGCATTTGATTACTGGGAGTGACTCTATTTATTCAAGCTCTATATAAACTGGGTAGTACTAAAAGTTTAGTATTCAGGACCTCTGCTTTGTTTATATTCAAAAACCCTATTCCTTCATGTTGCCAGAATATTTAAATGTTAGCTGATATAATTCAAATAAATGAAAAAGAGCAATTAATGATATATTCCCTCAGCTTAACATCTCTTACTGTTTTCATCCAAGCCTCATGAGATAGTATCATTGTTAAAGAGAATGCAAAATGATCTAAAATAGTAACTGGTTAAAGTTATTATTTGGCAAATCCCTTTTTCTTTAAATATATGTTCCTGGATATCTTTGAAATTTTCTCTATTAGTAATGTAAGATAAAGATCTGCCCCAATTCTTTTAAAAAAATTGCTTCCAAATTTACCATGAGAGACAGATTTTAAAGTGTTGCCAAAAAAGGCAAGACCTTTACATTAAAAAATGGGGGGAAATTAGAATGGTCCAAAGTAGTCTTTGTAGGATCAAAATAATAATAATACAAAATGCCTAGAGACTTTTGTCTCAGAATCTTTCTCAAGACAAGACAAGAGACAGTAGGGACTATTCCATTTATATGGTGTGATAAATTTCCAGGAATCTAGAAAGAAGTAATCACATGGGGACTTCTGGAATCAGTAAGTAACCAAATTACATTAAAATTTAGCTTTTATTTTGGCTTTGAATTCAAAGCCTAATTCCTTTCACAACTATTTTTTTATAAAATGTAACCTCAGTTTTGGATGAGCATACTTATTGTTCTTTTGTTTACGCTTTTTGAATGTATCTTATTTGGTTTAAGCCCAACACCTGTGATCCTCTATGCTGCTGTGTGTTTTCTAGTAAAAGCTGGTTTAAACAGACTAAATTTTTGGTGCCAGTTTCTATTTGGATGTTGTAATCTGATAACATGCCTTTGCAAATTGACTTCTAGTTGCTGGGCTTAATCCATTTGTTTGTGTTCCTTTATTAGTAGAAAGGAGAAATGGCATTTTACTTCTTTTAATCTTGCTGCTATGGGGAGCTGGGGACAGGGGCAAGAGAAGATTGGTGCAATGGAAGAATCACTATTACATTTCCCCCAAACTACCTTCTCCAAAACAGCCCTAGTAAATGCAGTTTGTGTAAACATTTTTATCTTCTCTTTCTTCATTTAAAAAAAAATCTTTTGCTAGATAAAAAAGCATAAGCAAGGGCATTTAGGTGAATGCATGTTATTTTATTTAACTTTATTAATGGCAAGGCACGTCTGTCAAGTAGGATTGAGCTAGGTTCAATGCATTCACCTAAAAGGAACCAGTTGCTTTAACATACAACTCCTCCTACGGAAGAGAGGTGGGAACCAGCAGCCCAGAGAAAGGGAGGTAGGCAGTTCTCTGGAATAAATATTTTTAATTCCAACTAGGCATGGTATTGGAGATGGAGAGGGTGCTATTGAAATGAATGAGAAAAGCTACATTTGGAAGAAAAAGGGAATTAACTTGCACATGAAACTGTTACAGTTAAGATACAAGCAAAGAACTCAAAGATGCTATTAATTCCCATAGAAAGACTTATTTCCTGACTACAGAAATGGAGATAAGATGTTAATCATTTTTGAGAGAATGTACATCACCTACAAAAGTTCCCATATGTGCAGTCTCTATCCATATTTCAATGGCAACATTTTTATTTTTGGCAGAAATCAAGATATGAGATGGAAAACTACAAACTCTTTGAGGACAGGATGAAATCCAATTGGACTTATTCAAGAAAATATCAGAGAAAGATTCATGAATCTGTAGAAAAAGCTCTTGAAGGATGTTCCAAACAGGTGCATTCGGTCTGGAGAAAAGCCAGACAAGGTAAGCCTAAGACAACACATGCAGCCCAGCCAACCCTACTTGAGGGGGGCTGGCCAGCAGATAGATCTGTTGATATACATTATTTTAAATACAGTGGAATGCCATACATGGAAAAAGGAATGATGTCCAGTGGGCCAGTAGCCATCCATTTGATTTCAATATTACCTAGAAAAATGGTAGCTGTTAGTTAAGATCAAGGGTATGCTGGGGCAGATATCTTATTAGTGTGCAAGACTCTTATCACAGACAGACATTGTCCTTTGAACAATGGACTTTGACTTTTCAACAAAGAGACTTCCTTGTACAAATTGGACCCTGTTGGGAATAATAGCATTTTGCTGTTGAGAATAGTCCACCTATTGCCTTGTTACTCATTTGTGTTGCCACTGGCTCCCAGATGAGTTTCATTCTGTCTCTTCCTGGATCATTCTGGAGGCTTGGCAGGCCATCCTTTCAGCCATCATCAGAAAGTTACTCAGGATTTTGTTTAAAGAGCACACCAAAACTCTTTAGATGTCCCTCAACCCACTTCTACATCCCTATGTTGTCTTTGACATACTTGATCTATTTCCTGTGATTCCACTCCCAAGCATCGTTCTCTCCGGGTGCCATTAGTAAATAAATAAATAAAAATGCCTTTATCTAAAGCATTTTTTCTTGCTTGTTTTCTTTGTGGGGATTATCTGTATCAAGTTTTGTCAGCTTTGCTGTTTATTTTCTAGCCTTTATTCATGCAACTAACTAACCTTCAAGACTTTAAAAAGGAACTTTAAAAAGGTGGTCAACTTGATCCTATCTCCTGAATATTGGATTTACAAAGCATTGCACCTTTATGCCATACTTTATGCCCTACTTTTCTTATGGTTCAATACTTTTATTTTCTGGATGTGTGCATGCATGTTTAAAGATGTTAGATAAGCAGTGGGAATGTTAATAATAATGTAAACTATTTCTATTTTTAAAAAGCTTTAACAATTATGCTAGCAATACGTGCATTGCATGCATTTTTCAACTGAAGTTCCATTACTAGTGATGGAAATGGTAGGAAGAGGTGAGTGTTAAAAAGTATTCTGAAAATAACTGGAACTATTTTCTTCTTATTTCTAGGAAGACTGCCTCTTCTTTCAAAAACTGCTAGAGAAATTTTTTAAAAAGGGAGTGTTATGAGGAGACATACATCTTATTATAGAACTTACCATGCCTAATTAAATTTGCACTGGAAAGATAATCTTCGTATAGAGACAGCATTACAGGAATCAATTTTGAAAAAGATGCCTTGAATACTTCCGGATTTATTGTTTTGGTTCTAAACTTTTAATTTTTTTCTGTGATACACTTCTATTTTAACTATTTTAGTGAATATTTCATCTGTTGATCATCTAAAACAAGATGTGCTTTTGTTTTAGAATATTTTTTCTCATATGTAACGTATTTAATGAAGTGATTCATAGACCGACATTAATTATTTTTTAAATGGAAATAACTTTACATTTGATACTTTACGCATGGCATAAAGCTTTCAAATTACAGATCCGGTGGTTGCATTCTTAGTATTTTAAATTGTATTTTGTAGGATATATTCTGACTTCACAAATATATTAGTTCTTGTTGGGATTTCACTGTACAGAATGAGAATTATCATAAAAACAGTAAGCCACCACAATAAAAAAGAACAAGAAAAGGAAAGTTTATTTTTTCAAAATTAAGAATTTGACTAAAATTTTCACCTATTGAAATTTATCTGATTTGACTATTTTTGACTACAAATATAAAATCTATCTTGCATTCTCTGGAATAATAATGAATGATTCAGATTTAAAAATTACAGAAAACATACAGCATTCCTATATACAGTGATGACCACACCTAGATTGATGAATATAGCAGATTGTAGTTAGAATTCACTAGTGAAGAGTGCTCTGAAAACAGCTTTATGGGTAGGTTTCTGTGGATCAGTTCTGAAAACTAGCTTAAATCTATAAATAAATACTTAATACACACAAACATTCTATTTTGAATGCTGAAATATGCAGTCAGACAGATGTTCAGACTAGGTTTGGCATTTTTGTCTACCTATCAAGTCCTTACCAAGGACCTGGGATAGGCAAATCTGGATGTTTGATGACATTATAGATATGGCACAGGATGGAAACTGTTCCAAGTGAAGCTGCCATCTGCAATTGACCAATGACAAATTTGTCAATGCCTATGGTGTTCAAGTGGTGCTCCAGTTGTTTTGGGACTGCACCCAAGGCATCTATTACTGTTGGTACTACCCTTGCTTGCCTTTGCCATAGTCATTCTATTTCTATTTGTAGGTCTTTGTTATCTTCTCTAGTTTTATTATTATTATTAAAAATGAGAATCCCTAAGAAAAAAATTATGTTGGAAAGCATGATGTAATATTTGTTGGATTTATATTCTGCCTTTCTTGATGGCAGCATACAGTACATAGTGTTCCCTCTTCTCCTTTTTCTTATACCATGAAGATTAGATTGGTCAGAGGGAGAATGACTGGCCTCAATTCATTCAAAGATTTGCCTGATTGAACCTGGATATTTGTAACTCTAGGCAGTGGTAGGATGCTGCAGTATAACAACCGGTTCGCTAATCGCATGCTTCTTTATATCAGATTTTTAAAAAAAAATAAAGTTATTTTTGACATTGATACATTCTCTAGCAACAAGACTTGCCAATCTGCTATAAAAGCCATTCTTTAATTAGTATTCTTCATACCTGAAATCATATATAAAACCAGTTTGGCAAACTTTGTGGAACATGAGTAATATTTAATGGGTAAATAGCAAGTTGTAAAGAGAATACAACCTTTAGAATTTGTTTCATTCTATTATAAAATCATTATTCATAATTATTGGCTTTGTAGTATTCCTATCAAAATGAAAAACAAATGACTGGATCTGCTTATTATATTTCCAAAAATTTTACCAATTAATACTGGAGAAATAATACCATCAGTAAAATAGCTTATATCAATTTTCTGTAAGTATAATATTCACTGTAAATATTTTCTTCCACTGATATTCCCATTGTTGTATGTCAATTGTTCTGTTTATTTTGGCATCCGTTTAATCATACAGTCCTTGATTGGTCTCAGAATCATATTTCAACTGGAACTTGTAGATAAGCCCAGCAAATGTTCTGAATTTTCTTTTATGTTTTTCAAATTCAGCCAGGTCTCTGAACGTTCCACCTTGTTTTTGTAATTCCTTCAGAATTACAATGTTTATTTGGAGGTAGTGAAACCAGTGAAGGAAGAATTTTGAAGGATTTCCTCTTTGTCTTATTAATAATTAGATCTTGATGTCTATATGAGTTATTCCATCGCCATTGTTCAAATATCTTTGTATGTTCACTTTCATGGGAATATGTTTGGACTAATTATTTTTCTGTGTTTATCCCATACTTTTAATATGCTGGTTATTATAGAATGATCTCCCATAGGTTGTATTTTTCTATTTTTGTCAAACCAAAGGTATTTATGCAAACCATCTGGAAGGCCTATTCCTTCAATAGAAGCAATCCAGCTGTAAGACGATATAATTCAAAGTGTTATCCAAGTTAAACAACTAACTTGGTAATACAATTTGAAATTAGGTACTGCCAATCCACACTGTAATTTTGAAGCTTGTAAAATCTTAAGCTTGATCTTTTGTCTTTCACTGGATCATAAAAAATTAGGCATTGGTATTTGCCACTTGTTTAGTACCTTATCTTTAGTTTGTAATTGGGATAATTTGAAATAGAAAATTAACCCTGGGAACATTTCTCACTTTTATTAATGCAGTTTGCCCATGACATCTAGATCAGGAGAAAAGATACCTTAGTGTCAATAGTTTTTTATCTTACTATCTATCATCACTTTGAATAAAGAAATAAAACTAACGTTTAGAAATATTAATTGGAGAAGTCTATGTATCTGCTAATTGATAAAATACTTAGATTGTTTGAATATTGGAGTGCCTCCATTTATTTCTGGAATGCCTTGATCAATTACTATTGATTATATTCTGTGAATATAGAGGTTATATAGCTTCATGTACCAAAAAGATGAAAATAGTATTCATAGGAACAAGACTAACATTCAGAATCTGAAGCCAAGAAAATTAGAAGTCATGTATCTGATGAAAAAGGAGTTTATCTACACAGATGAGCAAACTGACCAAAGACAAGAGGCACCCATGAAAACATAAACAATCAGATGGTGCTTAAAAATAGAATGGTTAATTATAAAAATAGGTATCCAGAACAATGAAATTTAGAAGATCATCAACCAACTTGGGGAAAGATGGAGGTACAATAAGCCATAGTTGTATCTCTCTTATAATTCCATGTGATTTTTAATTCTCCACCTCATAGCATCGTCCAGATGGCAGCTTTAAAACTTCCAGATCAAGAAATGTAGATATTCCAGCTTTCCATCTTTGAATGAAAAAAAGCAAGAAGCTAGGAAAACACAGAGGATTACAGTAGGATCTTATTTTGTGCTTCCTTTTAAGAGTGAGGCAAAAGAACCATTGTATAACAAAGCTTCATTTGGAAACAACTTATGGGTTTCTTAAAAAAAACTCTCTGGGATTTGTCATTTTCTGAATTAAAACTCCTGGTGTTCACAGGGGAAAGTCAATATTTATTGCAGTATGAATAAACTAATGAAACTATGAGGCCATCGTGCATCTCCAGTGTAATTACTGTGGAAAGTTATTTTTGGAAAAAAAATTGTTTTAGACAGTGGGAAATCTATAGGACCATCTTCCACTATTTATCTTCAATTATAAGCCAGTTAATGAATCTATGGTGCCTAACAGCTACCCTGCATAAATTGACAAAATTCCCAATTCAACTGCCAATGGCTTAGCAAGATGCAGACAAACCGTAGGACATATGAATGCAGTTTTGTGTTTACCAATATATATGTGTATATATACTGTAGGCAATATATTTGCCCATGCATATGTATGGTGTATGGTACATATGTTTATATTTGTGACTTTCTCAGGATTGATCCAGTTCCAAAATATATAGCTCCAAATATAGAGCTATTTCTGAACAGAACATTCCAACAACAGGATCCTGTTGTCCCCTCCCTCAGTCTTCCTGTATGGTAAGTCAATGGTACTGTAATGACACTCTTGACGTCTCATTATGCTTGGTGTTATTGACAGTACAGCTGAACTATGACAGCCTCAATTACTGATTCCTCCCGATTTATGTTTGTTTTCTTTATTGATATTTTCAATGATGAAAAAAAAAGTACCTGCATGGAAATGTTCACAAATGTTGCCCAGCCTAATTAGTACTTAATATAATTGGTGCCATAGCATGGTATAGGAATCAATTGAGTTCAAGCTAGAATGCAAGGGCTGTCAAATTATACTGTGTGGTTTCTGTGTATACTATATAATGTGCATAAGTCTCATTTTGTGCCTATCTGTGTGGTGATCATATCTTTTTGGAAAAATAAAGGACAAATCTGAAAAGGGGGCAAATCTGAAGGAGATTCATAAAATCACAAAATATTTTCTTTGCTTTACAAAGAAAAATTCAAGAGTAGAAGCAATAAAAGTGCATATTCTAATAAAAATATAAAAAGCAAACAATATTATGGAACTTTATTTTAAAAAGACAGTTTTCATATTTTTCACATTAATATGAAAGTTTGTGCATTAAATGATATCATTTGTATTATAAACCTTCTATGGACAAAACAAAGGACAGAATTGAGCTTTTGAAAAATAAACCTGAAGGATAGCTTTTTGAAATAAAGGACTGTCCTTTATAATATGGTCACTGTATCTATACTAGAAGACTTCACACAAGCCAGGTTTCAACAAGCTGCAAAATATGGAATGATTTTATTTGAGATTGGAAAGAAATTTCTCATTTTCTCAAATGTTTTGTCCTCCAGGCTTTGTACTTTCTGGATGTAAATATTTGGGAGATTTGGAAGAGAGTTTACTTGACCTACAGTTAGATGAAGCAGAGAACCAATCCTTTCCTTTTTCTTTTCAAAGTGATTTAAATTACCTTTAACCTAGTTCTGTGCTTGCCCAAATGCCACATATTTTGAAAGTTGCTCAATAATGATGGGAATAATGCTATATATTGATTTTATGTCACAGATATGGTATTGCATTATACTTAGGATTTGTATAATTATGATTTTGGGAGGATGCTCCACCATGAATAAGTAAAAACCCAGGCTGGCATATTGATTCCAGCTGGCTGGGATGGCTTTGATGTCAGCAGCAACAGCAGGATGTGTGTGTGTGTGTGTTCCCCTGACATGAATACTGCTTCCTCAGCTGAGAACAATGATGAGATACCCTCCCTACTTGAGATTTGCCTCTGCCACTGCTTACTCTGTGTTATCACCAAAGCACGAAAACAGCAAGGCAATTATGTGGAACCTCAGAGGAAAATAAAGGAAGGAATGTGGTGTGACTGACAGGTATATTTTATAGTAGGTTGACTTCCTGATCTGGATTACAAGCAATGATTCCAAAATGGCTTCAGCCCATATGGCTGAAGTCCAGAGATCTCTAGATGGTAGCTGATGTTTCGAATTTTTCTGTAAGTCCATTGCAGGAGTGGTTGTGTGTGGGTGTATTGATATAAATCACAGTTGCTGTATATTGTTTCTTGCTTCAGTCTTGGGCATTGCTGATGTTGCACAAAGTTTGTGCTTTTCAAAAGCTTAGTGTTGCACTAGAACACATTCACATATGTGTCAGAAGCATCTAAGGCAGGGGTGTCAAACTCAATTTCATTGAGGGCTGCATCAGGGTTGTGTTTGACCTCAGGGATGGGGGTGGCCATGGTGGGCATGGTCAGCTTGATGTCACTTGTGTTGAGAGGCTCCTTTGGTGGCCCAAGTGCACTGCCAGTGAAAACGGGCTCTGTGCTCCATTTTCAGCTGCAACTGCCTCCTGCAACCCTCTGCCATTGAAAATGGAGCTTGGGAGAGCTGCACATGGCCCTCCCAAGCTCCATTTTCATTGGCAGGGGCACCACATGCTGGTCCTTCGCTGTTTCTAGGGCGGCTCTGTAGGCCAGATCTAGGCATCCCATGAGTTTGACATTCCTGATCTAAGGTGTTCAAAGTTGAAAGAATTAATCCCTGTTTCCCCGGGATGCCCAGTTGGGGGTTCCTTTCCTTAAAGTGCCCACTGAAGTGGTACTTATCTATCTACTTGCAATTACATGGTTTCGAATTGCTAGTTGGTAGTAGCTAGAGCAAATGATGGGAACTAACCCTGTCACACAGCAGTACTTAGGTCTCAAAAGCCAAGCTTGCTGATTGACAATCCAGGGTCCTAACCATGTGAGTCACTGCCCTCCATGCAGAGACTAAAAAGATACATACATACACATGATGCAAAACAATCATGAATTGGGTTGGATTTTTATTTCCAAAATAGTTCTTTACAAAGCTATCCAGCTATCCATGTATCCTGTTTGTGAAGGTATAACTAACACCTTAAAGTGATTTTTAAAGATTCCCCTGCACATTTTGGAAACAAGTGATCAATACAATCTATTGAATCTTTACAGTTGTTAATAATGACCCCTAGAGAGGATTATAACAAAGACATTTTAAGGAGAAAGAACAGTCTCAGGTTACAAATAATGATAAGATTGCCCCTGAATCTCTTTCAATCATTTCAGATGAATTTCAGATGATGATTAATAGTAAGTAGCAGCATTTGCAGTTTTAGAAAAATGAGAATTCTGACCACCGGAAACTTTATGCTGTATTACACAGTTACTAAAGCAAGAACTGTTCCAAGCCTTCTGGATAAAAAAATGTCCTACATATGTTATACAGAAGCAAGGAAGTAAGGAGCATAAGAAATTTATGAGCAGCAGGACTTGTAGAAATCACAACAGGAGAGCTTTAGACCCATTTACATTCCACATTCTTCTGACAACAAGGAAGCAGGTAAGAGAAGTGGAAAAAGAAGAGAAACCTTCTTTTTATGCTTTTATTGTTATTCTATCTGAAGAATACCAGATTAAAATACCATGAAGGGGGGGAATCCTTAAGAGGCCTAGGACACTGCTTGAACATATTAGCCAAATACCATAATTAATAAAACTCCTTTGATGTTAGTTAATGCTAACACAAAAACAATGCATCACAAACCAGTCTGTTGGAATCATCTGGAGGGTAGTTGAGGGAGGACAAATGAAAGCTGTGTCACAGTGACGGAACCTTGTATCCACATCATGAGATCACAAATGCATAGTCTCTCTCTGTCTTTCTGTCTCTCTCTCTCCCTCCCTCCCTCCCTCCCCCCCTCTCAAACACACATACACACTTTCATCACTGCTTTCTGATCTAGCAAACATATAAGTATGACAGGAATGGTTTCGTCCAATTCTATCAACAAAAGCTAGCAAGCTGAAAAAAATATCAAAAAATGCATAGAATGTTATTTGGTTTATATTGTGCTTGAAGTTTTATGTGGTTGGAATTTTATGTGGTTGTTTGAATATTGTGTGTGAATTTTGTAACTAAGCCACCTAAAGCCGCATTGTTGGAGCAGGCCACATACAAATATTCAAATAAAAGAAATAGCTCTGTTTTTTTCTTCCATTCTTGTTTCAAATATGCTATATAAATATTTGAATATTGAAAACAATTCTATAAGTCATCTTTCAACACAATATTTTCAAAGCCAGGTTTTCCTCCCCCAATAATGAGGAGAAAAAGAGTCTATATAAAACCACTGATTCGGTGCTTATAAGAACTACTGTATATTTTTGTAAGGCCAAATATATCTTGATGAACAATGTGGTTCTAATATCTATACCAATGAAATCAAAGAGGGTCTTTCCTTTCCTCCCCCCCCCTTTCCTTCTTCATCTTCATCTTTTCTCTTTTAAAAAAAAATATATATATATAAAAGGAGTTAACTTAATTTTAGCAGCCAGTGTGTTTTTCATTAGTAACGCAGTCTTTTGAAATCTGTCTGAAGAATGCCTAGCAGAAACAGAAAAGGATTAAAAAATGGTTTGTCTGAAGTTACCCCCTGCACCAAGTTACCTTGTTTCAACATAGTTGCTTGGAGGGGAATGGGATGAAAGGAAGAGCAAGTCACTTTGCATCCCTGCAATCTTCATTCTTTTGCAGTAGGGCAAGCTTTGTATTGAAAAAATTGTTTACCTTTAACTCCTTTTGGATGAAGGGCATTTCAGATCCTTCCTGCCCCAGGTTAATAGTGGTCTTACACATATTGTTTGGGATTATGTAGCTCCAGGGGAAAAATAGATGATGATGTTTTAGAAATGTCATTCTGGAGGCCTTTACTTTTAACCAGTCCTTGATTTTTCAAAGGGTTTTGGGGTGGGTGAGATCAGAGGAAGAAGAAGGCGCGGTCATGGCTTGGTGGTGGAACAGCTGCCTTGCCTGTAGAAAATATTTGGTTCAGTTCCTTGTGTTGTTAATTCAGAAAAAGGCAGGTGATGGAAGATACTTAAATGAATCTGATACCAATGAAGAAGAGCAGAGCAAACCCAATAATATCAGTAGGTACTGGCTACTTCAGGTAGTAAATACTGGGAATATGAATGGCAGCAATGTACTGAAGGTGAAAACTGTAAATGTCTTTGACTTGGATGATGCTTCTTTAAAAAGTATAGTACAAAAGTTGGCCTTTCATCAGTTTTAGTTTATGCGCATGGAATAGATGTTTCATGTCATCTTTTGACAAAGGCAGCAGAAGAACTGGAGATAATATGGGCAAAATGTTTTCCATGTTAGCTTTAAAGTATCTTCAGTCAACCCATGACTTCCTACAATGCAGGTGAAACTCAAAAAATTAGAATATTGTGCAAAAGTTCATTTATTTCAAGTAATGCAACTTAAAAGGTGAAAAGAATATATGAGATAGACTCATTACATGCAAAGCAAGATAGTTCAAGCCATGATTTGTCATAATTGAGATGATTATGGCTTACAGCTCATGAAAACCCCAAACGCACAATCTCAGAAAATTAGAATATTACATGCAATCAATACAACAAGAATTGTAAATAGAACAATATCGGACCTCTGAAAAGTAGAAGCATGCATATGTACTTAGTACTTGGTTTGGGCCCCTTTTGCAGCAATTACTGCCTCAATGCGGCGTGGCATGGAAGCTATCAGCCTGTGGCATTACTGAGGTGTTATGGAAGACCAGGATGCTTCAATAGCAGCCTTTAGCTCTTCTGCATTGTTCGGTCTCATGTCTCTCATCTTTCTCTTGGCAATGCCCCATAGATTCTCTATGGGGTTCAGGTCAGGTGAGTTTGCTGGCCAATCAAGCACAGTAATCCCACGGTCATTGAACCAGGTTTTTGTGCTTTTGGCAGTGTGGGCAGGTGCCAAGTCCTGCTGGAAAATGAAGTCAGCATCCCCATAAAGCTCATCTGCGGAAGGAAGCATGAAGTGCTCTAATATCTCCTGGTAGACGGCTGCGTTGACCCTGGACTTAATGAAGCACACTAGACCAACACCAGCAGATGACATGGCTCCCCAAATCAACAGAGACTGTGGAAACTTCACACTGGACTTCAAGCATCTTGCAGTGTGTGTCTCTCCATTCTTCCTCCAGACTCTGGGTCCTTGATTTCCAAATGAGATGCAAAAGTTCCTCTCATCAGAAAAGAGGACTTTGGACCACTGAGCAACAGACCAGTTCTGTTTTTTTTAGCCCAGGTAAGAGGCTTCTGATGTTGTTTGTTGTTCAGGAGTGGCTTGACAAGAGGAACACAACATTTGAAGCCCATGTCCAGGATCTGTCTGTGTGTGGTGGCTCTTGATGCACTGACTCCAGCCTCAGTCCACTCCTTGTGAAAGTCCCCAACACTTTTGAATGGCCTTTTCCTGACAATCCTCTCCAGGCTGCGGTCATCCCTGCTGCTTGTGCACCTTTTTCTTCCACACTTTTCCCTTCCACATAACTTTCTATTAATGCGTTTGATACAGCACTTTGGGAACATCCAACTTCTTTTGCAATTACCTTTTGAGGCTTTCCCTCCTTATGGAGGGTATCAATGATGGTTTTCTGCACAGCTGTCAGGTCAGCAGCCTTTCCCCTGATTGTGATTCCTACTGAACCAGACTGAGAGACTATTTAAAGCAGGGGTGTCCAACCTTTCACCTTCCCTGGGCCACATTAGAAGATGAAAATTTGGTTTGGTCCACACATAAAAATAAATAAAATAAAATAAAATAATAAAATAAAATAAAATAAAATAAAATAAAATAAAATAAAATAAAATAAAATAAAATAAAATAAAATAAAATAAAATAAAATAAAATATTTTTATTATTTATTATTTATTTTATAGTTTTCTGGCCAAATTTTGTGGGGGGGGGGGGAAGAAAGCTCGCCCGCCTCGCGTCTACCTCTCCTGCAAATGCAGCAGCAGTGGCAGCGGCGGTGGGGGCAGAAGCAGCAGCGGTGGCGGCAGCAGCAGCAACAGCAGGAGGTGGCGGGGTGGGACTTTTGGGCTGCGGCTGCCTGCCTTTTCTGTTGCTTGCCTCGCCCCGCCTCGCACCTACCTCTCCTCCTGCAAATACAGCAGCAGCGGCAACAGGGGCAGAAGCAGGAGGTGGCAGGGCAGGACTTTTGGGCTGTGGCTGCCCGCCTTTTCTGTTGCTCACCTCGCCCCACCTGGCACCTACCTCTCCTCCTGCAAATGCAGCAGAGGTGGCGGCAACAGCAGGAGGTGGCGGGGCGGGACTTTTGGGCTGTGGCTGCCCGCCTTTTCTGTTGCTCGCCTCGCCCCACCTTGCACCTGCCTCTCCTCCTCCTCCTCACTGGATCTTTCACGAAGGTTGGGGTGGGCATTGGGCCGCATTACGAGGTGACCTGGGCCACATGTGGCCCGTGGGTCGCGGGTTGGACAAGCCTGATTTAAAGGCTCAGGAACCCTTTGCAGGTGTTATGGCTTAATTAGCTCATTAGAGTGGGATACTTTGAGCCTAGAATATTGAACCTGTTCACAATATTCTAATTTTCTGAGATTGTGGATTTGGGGTTTTCATGATCTGTAAGCCATAATCATCTCAATTATGACACATCATGGCTTGAACTATCTTGCTTTGCATGTAATGAGTCTATCTCGTATATTAGGTTCACCTTTTAAGTTGCATTACTGAAATAAATGAGCTTTCGCACGATATTCTAATTTTTTGAGTTTCACTTGTACATGTGATTCTATGGAGGAAGGTTCTCCAACTGTGCCTAATATACCCTAGTAAGAACCTGAACCTAGAAAGGAATGCTGAAAATTCAGGAACTCTAATCGCACAGGAGTCAGTCAGTGTGAATAGGGAGAAATGGATTCTTCCTTTCCTACTTTTCTCTTTTTTAAATAAGGCTTCAATAACTACTTGAAATCAAGAATAGTTCAATCGGAGGAGAAAGAATTAGTTAGGGTGACATTCTAAAAAACTAGAAACATAGGATGAAAAAGGAGGAAGGGTCATCAGTGGTGAGATTCAATTTTTTTTTACTACTGGTTCTGTGGGCATGGCTTGGTGGCAGGGGAAGGATACTGTAAAATCTCCAGTCAGAGGTGGTATTTGCCGGTTCTCTGAACTACTCAAAATTTCTGCTACCGGTTCTCTAGACCTGGTCAGAACTTGCTGAATACCACTTCTGGGTCATGGCAGAAGCAACCACGTTGAATCTCCTGAAGGGTAATGAAATAAATATCATAGTATTTCCAAATATTTAGCCTTGTCTTCCTTTGACCATATTAAAAATTATAATTGAATGGCCCCTTTTATAAGGTCTAGGGAATAGGAATGTGGCATCAAATTATATTCCAGTGTTTCAGAATTACATTTTTCCAGTTTGAAATCTACCCTACAGATGTACTGATGGCTAGTAATTACCATTAATGATCTTACATTGGGCTTTTGACATTAATTGAGATGAATGGGTAACAAGACACTCTAATAAAATGCTTCCATATTTTGGAATGGCTGAGCTGTAATAAGAAATATTCTACACTGAAGTGCACATTCTAATCTCTAGGCCTATTCCTGCAACCACACTCACTAGGGAGTGCATGTCCGATATTCCATGGAGAGAATATGATAATATCGATGATCAATGGCTTTTTGTCATCAGGTTACCAATAAAACCTAAGCTTACCACAGCTTCCTTTGAGAGTCTCAAATAGACAACTAATGACCCCAATAATTTAATATGGAAATGCTGCCATGGAATTAAGAGGATGCCAATGGTTTCAACTTCCTCTCATATAATTAACAATTACATAGCGTGGAAGTGGTCCTTCCTTGTCATGAATTGCAGAGAGAGAGAGAGAGGAAAAAACTCCCCAACAAGCAATGAATTCTTTTTTCCCCAAGTCTGTTTGAATTCTGTGGGTATCCTGAGCCTACAAAGGAGAACAAAGAATGGGAAAGGAACAGTTGTCATGGAAGGGCTGACCTTTTTAGCCCTCTGATTCTCTACTAACCTAGCTAGTGCGAAGCCAGCTGTGGAACTAGAAACTACTTTGACGTCATGGCCGTAAGTTCCTAATTAGTTAATTTCCCAAGTAATGTGGGTCCCAAGTGGCTAAGTTTCACCTTTTGCCCTGGGCCAACTCACCCAATTTAGTGGTTCAGGGTTCAATCATATGTCAGGGCAAAGACACTCTTTCTTGAAACCCTTTGTATTACACTTTGCTGCATCCTGATGAATTGCCCTTGTATTGTAATTTTTTTTTTCATTTTCTATGTTAGCTTTAAACTGGTAGACACCTGGAGTCAACCAAAAGTTCAGTTTCCCCAATTAATGCAAGCTTATGAGTAGCATATATATGTTTGATTTTTCAGAGAGCAAAGAAATGATGTTTCTGGCATCTGGAGAGGAAGGGATCATGCAGAGGCTGTCCAATTCAAAACAGTGTTTAATGTTATCACATTCTAAAAATCCTCAATGTTGGATACTTTCAGCATTCTAGCCATATATAATTTCAGTTGTTCACCTTGGAGCATACTGCTGTTTTAGGAACTGAAGGTATCATTTGTAAATAGCAATAGCAGGAGCACTTAGGCTTATATATCACTTCATAGTACTTTATAGACCTCTCTAAGCAGTTTAAAGAGTCAGAATATTGCTTCCAACAATCTGGTTTATCAGCCTTGGAAAGATGGAAGGCTGAGTCAACCTTGAGCCATTCAGAATTGAACTCCTGCCAGTCGGCAGTCAACAGAAGTAGCCTGCAATACTGCATTCTAACCACTGCACTACTACAGCTCTTACTCTTTCATAAATCATACTGTTTATGAAATTTGAAATCTTGAAAACGCACTATTTTATTCATCTTGTCATTTTTATTGCAGGAATTGTTTTACATTGTGATAAGAGAGGCCTTTTTACTGACTGTGTTACTCTTTTTAACGTACTGCACTTAATTTCATATCCAATAGAGATTATATTAGGTACCCTCTTAGATGAAAAGCATAGGGCTAAACACATTTAAGCAATTTAAAAAGGAAGATAATCTTTCTTGTATTTCTCCCCCCTAAAATTATGCCAGATTTTACAAATCAATAGCACCAGATAACACTTATTCTTTGTGAATCATAATTAAACATCAAGAAATTATTGATGGAGAAAGGCAGTGATTAGCATTCTAGCATATCACCCTTATTCAGGTGAGAGAATAAGCAGACCAGAATACAGTGCCCCTCCTTGAGGGTGGGTGGTCTGGAAATGAAATATGAATAAAATGAATCTAAATACAACTGCAGCAATTGGCTAATGTACTGATGAGATTTTTATGAATCTACAAGATGGCAGATGTGAACATAAGACATTATTTCTTCTTCAGACAACACAAGTCAAAAGATATTTAGAATACAGTACTGACAACTAAGAACACATGAAACAGAATAAATCCAACCTCTTTCAATGTCTATATCAGTAGGGAAATATTCCAGTCTATTAGTTTCTTTTACATGTTTCTTTAAAAAAATAAATATTAAAAACTCCATAACCCATTTTGTTTGCAACTTTCCCTAATATGTAGAATTTTTGCATATTGTATGGCACAAATTCCCAATGAAATGTTTTAAAATACAATTCCCTCCCCCTTTTGGCATTTTTTTTTTTGAAAATACTTTTTTCTGTTGTAAACTCTTTTATTCTTTCTCGTACTGTTTGCATCCAACTTCTAGAAAATATTCTCTCACAGAGAGATTTCTCACAATCAATTTTTGGCATGTAGCTTTTACTATATGACTTTTATATTAATGTGCAGCTGTAAATTGTGGTGAATCTTGCAAATCAATTTCAGTTACAAATCCATTTATAAATAAATAAATAAACAAACAAATAAATAGCATGATATCTTATTGTTGTTGGACCCAGGACATCTCAAGAGGTAGCAAGCTTCCACATATGTAATTTCACTTCATACCTGAATAACCATTAGCAACTGATTGACATAACATTGTTCTTCTTTGGTTTTCCAAATAAATCAACTTAAAATATCCTCAATTGCCTTCGGAATTTTAAGGATTATTGGCTGCTATATTTTCAGGTTAGCCACAGAAATATAAATGCATCAAAGATTTTAATACCCGACTAAAATCTTAGCCTAGGAAGGAAGCTTGCTGACTAATATTGTATTTTTTTTTTGCTATTCTTCAGTCCGCCTCATATGATAATTACTAGAAAGGAAAAATGGACAAGAGAATACTATATATACTGCTTAATGGGAAACACAATATACAAATTGAATGAAGGAATAATCAAATGAATAAATATTATTCCTGTCCCTCAATTATAGTTTTGATTAAATATATTTTACTCAATTGTTGCCATTTAAATACAACTCTACAGTTCTCACTGAGTTCAACCTACATTTGGTAAATATAGCTCCACTGTGTATAATATATACCCTCCTGGCAGAGTAAGAAAATTCGTAAATTGGTAGCCTTTCATAAGGTGCTATGAGGTGATTGAGAAAATGGGGTCAGTATAAATTTTGCTGTGACAACTTTATTTTCATTTTGCTCCAACTCTGCTTATTTTCTGATTGAGGTTTCAAAAAAAAAATTGCTTCCATCACGCCTTTCTCTTTATAAGAAGATAATTTTGCCTTGGAATGTCTACACAGAACTGATTCTTTCCTGGAATTTTCTTCCCATGTACACTCAGCTGGTTATAGACAACAGTTGCTTTCTTACACTTATCAAAGAACTTCAGTGGCCCAGTTAAATCTAATTTAATTTGTGTAAAATTAAAAGAAAACCCTTGAATGAATGTCTGTATTTTGCTTTGTTGTGTAGCCGTTAAACAGCTTTTATGTTCTGTTTATTGGTTTGCTTCCTTCTTTCTTTGTTTCCGAAGCATTTAGAAATTCAAAAGTTCAAGATACCAATGCCAACAGGCAACACTGCAAGCAATTCATTTGGTTTCCTTGCCAAAGGAAAAGCATTAGAAGGTTATTAACAAGGAACTCTTAGCTACAGACTTAATGGTGGAATGGTGGTGTGGGTATAGGTCAAGGGTCTTTAAACTTGGCAAGTTTAAGACTTGTGGACTTCAACTCTCAGAATTCCTGTGCTAACATGACTGGAGGAATTCTGGGAGCTTAAGTCCACAAGTTGTCAAGTTTGAAGACCCCTGGTGTAGGTGGTGAGCTGAATTCCTGCTGTTTATTGATTTTGATTTTTCTTATGTATAAAATGTTCTTACATTGCAACATCCTGTGGTGATAAGAAAAAAAAACCCTTGATAATCCAATCTGGATGGAGAAAACAACCAGAAACTTGTTGATTTGTTAGTATTATTCTCCTGCAATGATGGAGAGACACGTTTCCAATTCATAACCACATTCAGATTTACTGAAAAAATGCTTTTAGCATTCAGAGCAGTTTTTATAAGTGAATCAGAAGAACATGAAAAGGTACCTTGCAGTGAGATGGGTGCCAAACAAATTTAATAAATAATAAACAAACACACAAATAAGCAAATAAAGGAAAGTATTCATGTTTACAGCCTGATAATATATGCTTCCACTATACTTTATGTCGTGTCCGTCGTGGGAAAGGAGACTCGGAGCCAGTGACCCAGTTTCAGCTCTTTATTAGGTCCCGAGATTGGCTTGGGATTCAAAGGGAAAAACAGCGACTTTTATTCTCTGGCCGCAGCGGCCGCGGCCAATGGCACTGCTTTGAATCTCCTGCGATTAGTTTCCACCAATCACGGGGGATTCGTTACAGGCCAATCAGTGCAGCTTGCTTGGCCAATGAGATCGCCGTGCACTTTGGCCAATCACAGCACGGCGCTTGCAAGTATGCTAATGACTGTACAGAACACCCCTCCCCTCTTGGTACAGTCCTACGTAACATAGTCCAGTAAGTAGGCGGGGCTTCGTACTTGCCTACTTGACCTGCGCAGGTTAGTTGTTGCTTGGCTCCCGGCCCGTTCGGTCGGGTTCTGTGTTGCTCTCTGCCTCGTTGATGGAACCACCTGGAAGGCCTCACCGGGCCTTTCATCGCAGGTCCCTCCCGGTCTACCTGGGCTGGTTGAGCTGTGGTTGTTGCCGCTCCCACCTGGTCTTTCTGGGCTGGTCGAGCTGGCCTGGCTGCTTCTCTCTGGTGAGGCTTCGAGCTGGCTGCTTGCCGGTGAGTATAGCTGGTTTCTTTTTATTGGTTTTTGGTTCCCGGCGTATTCCCTCCCCTCTTGGTTTATGTTATGGTGGCTGTCTGTGTCTGTTTGCGTGTCGGTTGTGTTTGCCGTGGTTGTTTTCGATCTTATTTGATCGATGTGGCATTTCCATGCTCGTCAGTCGGTTGTTTGCAGCCGGTACGAGTGGGGACCTGTCAGCTGGGTTATAGTTGCCGGTATCCAAAGTGGATCTCTGGTAAGGTTCTTTGCGTAGACTGCGTCACCTTGGGAAAATGTTCGATTTTTGCTTGAGGAGTTTGGGGGGTTTTCTGGGTTGTATGTAGGGTGCAATCTGTCGAGTGGGGACCTTAATTTCCTCCCCATTAATAGTTCTGCCGGGCTTTTGTTGGTAGTCGTGTTCGGGGTTATGTGTTGTATGAAGAGCATTTTGTTTATTTTTTCTTGGATTTCGCCGTGTTCAATTTTTTGGATGGTTTTTTTGTGAATTGAACCATCCATTCTGCCCTCCTGTTCGCCGCCGGATGTGCCGGTGCTGTTGGTGCATGTCGTATGCCCCGTTCCACAAGGAATTTTTTGAATTCCAGCAAGGTATATTGGGCCCGTTATCCGACACAATGACATCTGGGAGGCCGTGGGTTGCGAACAGCTTGCTGAGTTCCTTGGTCACGGCCTCCGTGGTGGTGGTTTTCATGTTGCTTACCTCCAACCAGTTGGAGTAAGCATCTACCGTGATAAGGAATGTATGTCCTTTCGTGGACCCGGCAAAATCTATATAAATCCTGGACCATGGTCCCCTGGGGTTTTCCCATTCCAGGATTGGTGCTGCGGGAGGCCTCAGTCTGGTTTCTTGGCAACGTTTGCATGTTGCCACCCAAGTCTTGATTTGCTTATCCATCCCTGGCCACCAGGCGTAACTCCTGGCCAGGGCTTTTGTTCTAACTATGCCCGGGTGCCCCTCGTGTAACAACTCCAATACCTTCCCTTGTAACTTTTCTGGAATAATAACCCTATCCCCACAAAGTACACAACCTTTTTGTAATTAGAGTTCTGTTTGCCGGTTCCGTAATGTCCTGAATGATTCGTTGTCGTCCTTTTCCGGCCACCCCTTTTCTACCCAATGTAACAGCCGCGCCAGACGTTTGTCTTTATTAGTCTCGCGGGCAATGTCTGATGCGGTTATGGGTAGATTGGGCAGAGTCTCTATGCTGAGGGTGGCTGTCGTGGGTGCTGGGTCAGTGTCTAGGTCAGGTAACGGCATGCGGCTCAGGATGTCTGCGTGGGTGATT
Source organism: Emydocephalus ijimae (assembly GCA_004319985.1). Classification (NCBI taxonomy): domain Eukaryota; kingdom Metazoa; phylum Chordata; class Lepidosauria; order Squamata; family Elapidae; genus Emydocephalus; species Emydocephalus ijimae. Next base: position 15,462 of record BHEV01008949.1, on the reverse strand, counting down.
GTCTTCCCCGNGGTAGCTGTAGGCGGCAAGGAATTCGGACCACCTTGTCATTCTAGGAGATAGAATGTTCGGGGTGGCCCTGTTCCCTGCCAGGATTCCCAGCAGCAGCTTGTGGGTCGGTGATGGTGGTGAACGTGCGGCTGTAGAGGTATTCGTGGAACCTCTTCACTGCGGCGACGATAGCCAGGGCCTCTTTGTCCAGTTGACTGTAATTTCTCTCCGGTTTGGTGAGTGTCCTCGAAAAGAAGGCAATGGGTGCTTCTTTTCCGTCGGGGAGCGTGTGGCTGAGGACGGCGCTGACCCCAAAAGGTGAGGCGTCGCATGTGATGGCAAGTGGTAGGGTCTCGTTGTATTGGATTAGGATGGCATCCGAGGTGAGCAGGTCCTTGGTTTTGCTGAAGGCGGCTTCCTCACGTTTCCCCCAAGTCCATGTGGCCGCCTTGTCCAAAAGCCTATGCAAAGGCTCCGCCGCGGTCGCCTTTTGGGGCAGGAAAACATTATAAAAATTAAGCAGTCCTAGAAATGCCTGCAGTTCCATTTTATTCCGTGGTGTTGGGCTTCTTTAATGGCTCTGATTTTTTCCGCGGTTGGGTGGATGCCGTGTCGGTCTAGGAGGTATCCTAGGAACTCGACCCTCTCTGTGTACAGCTGGCATTTCTCTTTTTTCACCTTTAGCCCAGCCTTTTTGAATTTGGTTAATACCTCCCTTAGACGACCCTCTAGCTCTTGTTGGTTGGCCGCTGACACCAGTACGTCATCGAAGTAGGGCAGCCCCCCGTTAATTCCTTGCAAGAGTCTCTCCATGAGACTCTTGAAAATTCCCGGAGCCACGCTGACTCCAAACTGGAGTCTGTTACAGCAAAATGCTCCCCGGTGGGTGACTATGGTCTGCGCCTCGGCGGTTTCTGCGTCGACCGGCAACTGTTGATAGGCTTGCGCCAGGTCGAGCTTCGCAAAGACCTTGCCTCCCCCCAGTGAGTGTAGAAGGTGATGCACTACTGGGACGGGGTAGGCGCTTTGTTGTAAGGCGCAATTTAGGGTGGCCTTATAGTCCCCGCAGATTCTCACCAACCCATCGGGCTTGACTGGGGTGACTATGGGGGTCTCCCACTTGGCATGATCAATTGGTTGTAGGACCCCTTGTTTGATGAGCTTGTCAATTTGCTTGTCGATTTTGGGCCGGAGTGCAAAAGGTACCCGCCGTGGTTTTAGGCGTATTGGGGGAATGCTGGGGTCTAGGCTGAAGGAAATAAGTGGCCCTCGGTACTTGCCTAGGGTGCCGTTGAACAATTCCTGGAAGTCCCGTACCAGTTGCTCTTCCCAGTCGGCAAATGCGACGTGGTCGATGCCCGTAACCTCGATCCCGAGTGGTGGGAACCACTGTAGTCCCAAAAGGCTGGGGCGGTCTCAGTCCACGATCGTCAGGGGAAGCTTTGCTGTGCGGCCCTTGAAGGTCACTTCGAACTGTCCGGTTCCGACTACTGGGATACGGTTCCCCTGGTAGTCTCTGAGGATTAGTTTCTGGGTTTCCAACCTCCTCTTGTGGATTTCTGGTACCAAACGCCTGATTTCTCGCCAGGCAACCATGGAGAGGTAGGACCCGGAGTCCACCTCCATTTTGCATGGTTTGCCTTCGATGCCCACTTCCACGTATACCTTTCGGGCGTCTGTGGTTGATGAGTGGCCGATGACGACCGTCTGGTGGGTTTCTTCTTTCTGCCGGTTTTTGCTGCTTCATCGGTTCCGTCCGTCTCAGTTCCAGTGATTTTTGGCTTGGCGGTCTCTGGCCCTGGGGGGGTGTGCCGTCTTGTGTCCGGTTGCTGTGATCTCGCCGACGGGGGCTGTAGGCTTTTCTCAGTTGGCAGACTCGGGCGATGTGACCTTTTTTATTGCAGTGTTGGCAAATTGCATCGAAAAACCGGCACTCCGATCGAGGGTGGTCGCCTCCGCACCTGGCACATGTGGTCCCCGACTTACGACTCCGCCAATCGCGCCGATCTCGTCCCGTCTGGAGCCGATGTATTTCTTCTTCCTCGTCTGTGGTGTCGGAGGCGGAGTGGAATTCGCCATGATGGCCCGGTGGCTTGCTTCTGGGTGGCCCTTGGTTGCCCGGCCCATCTTGATGGTTGAGGTGCATTCCCCGGTGTCCGGTCTCCGCATTCGATTTGCCGATTTCTGGGTTGCTTCGGCTGCGGTGGCTTCAGCGAGGGCGTTGGCGAGGGCAATGTCGCCTTTTGCCATCAGCTGGCTTTGTAGGACGGGGTCTCTGAGTCCGAGTACGACATGGTCCTGCAAAGCCTCATCCATGTCCGAGAACCCGCACATGCCCCCTAGGCTCCATAGAATCAGCCACAAAGTCGCTGATGCTCTCACCCAATCTCTGGTCCCGTCGGTAGAAATCGTACCGCCTGATGAGGGTGGGCAAGGTGGGGGCATAGTGGTTTCGGAGCAATGGCTCGAGGTCAGCCCAGTCCATCTCCTTCACGTCCCCGGGTTTAGCGAGAGCTTTTGCCATCTTGAACACTGCGGGCCCGCAGTGTGTGAGAAAGACGGCTCTTTTCTTCTGCCCGGTTGCATCCTTCAAGTTGCTACTTTCAAGGAACATTAGGAATCAGTCTGTGTACGATTCCCAGTCCTTGGTAGCTGGGTTAAAGGGTGCGGGCTGTGCGATGCTGGCCATCTTGTCGGTCTTGCTTCCTCAGGACACGTGCTTGATGGGGGTTAGTCTCGGAATCCCATCCTCATCGCCAGTGTCGTGTCCGTCGTGGGAAAGGAGACTCGGAGCCAGTGACCCAGTTTCAGCTCTTTATTAGGTCCCGAGATAGGCTCGGGATTCAAAGGGAAAAACAGCATTTTTATTCTCTGGCCGTGGCGCCCGCGGCCAATGGCACCACTTTGAATCTCCTGCGATTAGTTTCCACCAATCGCGGGGGATTCGTTACGGGCCAATCAGTGAGGCTCACTCAGCCAATGAGATTGCCGTGCGCTTTGGCCAATCACATCGCGGCGCTTGCAAGTATGCTAATGACTGTACAGAACACTTTAACCAATGCTACAATGTGAAATCTGTACTAAAACAAAACCAGTATTTTACAAGTATCAGCTGTGGAATATAGTAAAAACTGACATTCGGTAAATATCGGCATATCTGGGCCCCCCCCCCCCCCCCGCCAATGTGCCTTCTGGTCATTTTTGACTATTGATGACTGCTTCAAGTCCATGTAGTTTTCTTGGCAAGATTTTGGAAGTGGTTTGCCATTGCCTTTTTCCCAGGATTGAATGAAAGTGACTGTCCCAAGATCACCCAGCTAGCTTTGTGCCTTAAGTTTGATTTAGATTTGTTAAAAACTGCACATATGCATCAATGCATATGTACACTGCAAAGGGTTTGATGGGTACTTGTAGGTTGTAGGTGGGCTGACCTGCATGACTCTCCCACCTCAACTATACATTGTTTGGAGATCGATGCTGATTGGTTGATCCTACTTCCAATTTGTTTTGAGTGCCCCCTAGAACATTACCATTTACAGAAGTATAAGAGCATCAGCTACACAACCATCTCAGAATGACAACACCATATGTTCTCTCATGTGCAGTGACAGAGAAGTCTAAATGATATCTAAGGAAGAACTAGAGCTCACACTTTCCCAATTTCTAGCCTGACTCCATACTCACTACACCAAACTGGTTCTACATATAAATAATAATTTCAGAGGAACTAGAGAGTAAAATTTGACCAAAATCAGTTCAATAGTAATTGGTTCTTACTTCACAACTTTAACCTGCAAAATTTTAATGAAAGACCTTCAGTCAGGTAAAACACAAGGTTTCACCATATTTATGTCAACTGTAAATTAATCTAATCATGGAGATAAATGTTAAATTATTTGCATGAAGGAAAGAAAGCAAACAAATATTTTGGATTCTTCTTTTCTCCATTCCCCTCCCCCAAATTCTCCTATATCCTTGAATTTGATTTCCTACTTGGTATTTCATATTTTTCTTTCTTCAGTTTTTGCAAAAGAGCCCTTATCAGGGGGTCAGAAGTAATAATGGCAAGAGACTGAGGGATGATATCATTTGCTTTTCCGATGTTCTCGTCATTCTTAAAAAAACCAAAAAACCTTTTGCAGTTGTACATGGAGAGCCATCCCTGACATTATGGTGAGACTGCTGTGTTCACTCTCCATCTGGAAGCAAATGTCCAGTGTCCAGGCAGCACACTCAAGTCTGGGCTGGATGTCCCATTCATCATCTATGCCTTTGGCTTGAATGTCATACTTTTTCTAACTTGGAGTGATTCTTTCCCAGAGTTCTTGTTTCTCTTGTTGCTTCAGTACTATTGTATAAGTCAAATCTTTCTCATTTCATGATGCGTTACAGTGGTTACCTTGCTTTTTTTTAGTATAGAGATCAATTTTTAAAAAGATGGCATATTTTTATTAGATTATTACTCTCACATCTGAATACTTAATACCTCCACCCCATCATTGCTATTTGATTCTCATGATTTATTTTCAATTTTTCAAAGTAATAGTACTTTGTAGAACTAATCACCATTCAGTTCTTTGTATCCGTTCTTTGAAAATATGTGGCATCTTATATATAACTTTGGTAATGAAGATGCAAAAATATTCATTCACATTCTCAACAATAATTTCCCTTTCATATTCTTTTGACAGCCTGATGATCCAACACTTTAGAGACGTAACTGAAGACTACTCAGAATTGCCACTTAGTGCAGAATTTATTGATTAAGTATATGCGATCAATTTATTATTGACAAAATCTTGATTGTTGCTTCTATATGACCACTTGGCTGTATTAACTGCTGTTTCCACCACTCATCAACAAAATAAGGACTTGGAGTTTGATATACTAACTATGTTTGCTTGTGCTAACAGCTACAATCAACCCCACCCAAATGTCACACTAATTAATCCTGTATGTGTGCAACAAATCCAGACCTTTTAAAAAAAGATTTATTTTGTGGGGAAGTAATAAATTATTTATTTAAAACAAACACATACATAAAAAGCACAACAAATTAAAAAACCCAAAGAAACAATAATAGTAAGAACGTTTTAAATGGACAAAGAATCTCTTTTAAAGCAACAGCAAAACAAATCAGAGTAATTTAAAAGGCTGTGGTTTGGAGAGGGGATGGTATAGTTTATGAACACCCAAATCCATTCACAGCAAAATGTGGAAAAAGTTACATGGGGGATGATTAAAAAAATCAAGATGGCACTCATAACATGTAATAGAAGCCCTGCTCATTTGAATGGATGGGTGAGTTGGATGCATGGACAAAAGGGGTGTTGATATGATTGAGTAATCATGACCATCATCTGAACGTTTTGCTGATATGCTGGTTTGTGTATAATAGGTTAGGACAGTACAATCCATATTAGCTAACAATTTTCTGGATTGAAATAGTTACAGTAATACAAATAACTGTAAACACCAACACTCAACTGAAAACAGATATTTTCTTCCTGCGACTAATATTTTCTAAAAAACTAGAAAATATTTATGGACAATTTTTTTATATGGTAACTACAGTGAGATTATTGTATGTGAAAAGATAGTAAGACTTGAAATACTTACAATGAAGGAACAGTTGATGAAGATGACAGAATGTGAAATAGTGAAAATGATCTGTTTAATTAGAGAAAAGACAATAACTACATTTGTTAGCAATTGGAAACACATTTTGGACTTTTTGCTGAAAATGGAAAAAAATGCACTTGTGGTTCATGGGTTTGACAATATGGACAAACTTTTTTTTTCAAAATTGTTGCTTCTTGAAAAACACTGGTGATTATAATAGACCCCTTCAAACTGAACACAAATATAATTTCAGAATGACTACATCCTTATCACATAGGAATCTTTAGAAATATGAAATTAATTTTTAATGAGTATAATGTATTTAATCATATAATGTTTCTGACATGCTGCATGAGTTCAATAGGGTCAAGTGTTTTGATGCATCTTGCCAACAATAGTCAGCTAGCACTGATAGATTGTAGTTGCCCTAATACTGATTTTCTATTGTGGCAACGTCCTGGTAAAAACTGCACTTAGATTTTTGGGAAAGAAGTCTAAGTTTGAATGTAGAAAGTGGCAACATCCACAGGAAAGTCACATCACACTGAACACCACTACTGACAAGAGCCCAGCAGAACTGCTAATGGGCAGAAGACTTAGGTCACCTCTGGACCGCCTGCACCCTGCTTACACCCCAGAAAAACCTCTTGGCTCCAGCAGCAAACACTGCGCCTTCAAAGTAGGAGACACCGTTTTTGCCAAAAACTTTACGGGGACCCACTTTGGCTCCCTGCAAAAATCACCCAAATCACAGGCCCCCGCTCCTACCTGCTCGAGACCACCAATGGCAGGTCATGGAAACGTTATATTGACCAGCAAAGATCCAGGCTGGCCATTTCCCCCCTCATAGACTCTAACCAAGAAATCAGGGGGGGGGACCTCAAGTCTGGAAAAAGAACAGACACCTGTGCAAGCAGAATACCCCCCACACACATTTAACAAAAACCAACAATATTTACCAGCCAGAAGGGAGTCATGGCAGACGGGTACTTTGCCTGGAAGCAGCAGCCGGACAAGCTCTACCAGCCCAGAGAACCCAGGTGGGAGCAACAGAGCAAATGACTCAACCGACCCGGAATCACCAGGTGGGAGTCGCAGCTATAGGACCAGCTCACCCTTCCAGGCAGTTCCATCGAGTAGCTTGAGAGTGACGCGGAGCCCGTCGAAACCCAATGGCGAACAGAGACATTGTGAACTACACAAGTCTAGTTGGCAGGTACGAAGACCTGCCTACTTGCGTGTGGGAATAAACTTCGACTGGGGTATTGGGTAATGATTAATCTAAGACCTTATACATACATGCTTGCTTAAAGGTCACTGAGATAAAGCAAGGAAATTAAAAGCAAACACTAGAAACAATTAAGCAGCTCAGACGACTGTAAACAAGTCTGCAACAAAGTATTGTAACTCATCATGTGTATTGTATCCCGTCATGTGTATTGTATCCCATCATGCGATTTTGCTTGCTATGTACTAAAATCTCAATAAAAGGGAGCACTGAAATTTGCTCTGGGCTCCCATCCTGAGTACACACGCTTGTGTCTCATTCTTTCCATGGGAGACCACCACACTTGCGTGACTACGTGACCCCACCCCTTGGACGGAACGAAGAGGGGAGGGGTGTTCCATACTAGCAGGCTTGTAGGCCTGCATTCCTATTGTCCGGAAAAGCCGGGCCGTGATTGGTCGATATAAAGCATCTTGATTGGTTCGCATACGGGTTGCCGCGATTGGGTAAAACCAAGCATGGCAAGCTCAAAAGCTTGTCATAGGCTGCCTAGCCGCAGCCAGCTCTATAAAAAGAGCTGCCATGGCTAGGAAGCCCGTCTCAGTATCTGGTTCCTTAATAAAGAGCTGTTGTCACTATCTCAAGTCTCGTCTCTCCTTGGGACCCACTGTCCAGACTTAACAATCACCATCATCAGATGATATACAGTCCAGATTGCCATTTACACACTGTCAGGTACATATTTAATCATTATATAACTGCTGATATTCCTTTTATTTTTTTACTACTGGTATTACGTGATTTTTCCCATCCAAATGATGCTTAACTCAAATGAGGGATGTGGATATCACCATACATATGTTATAAAATGAACAGCTTGGAGTTTTACATTTAGCCATGCTACAGGCAACATCCTTTGCATTGGCCCAGGATATCCTGTCAGCAGAGTTTAATAGGACCAATGCCTCATTCTGATAAAGAATCTACTGTTGGGCTGGAAATTACATTCACATGAAGATAATTAGAGAAGCCAGAGAATATTTGATTAAATTTGTTTTTTTTAAAAATAGAATGATGAGAACTAGAATAGACTTTCTGTATAAGGAAGGTTTTTTTTCTATGGAGATATAGGGGTCAAAGCTGTTGCCCATATTCTAAAGCAGGGGTGTCAAACTTGATTTCAATGTCATTGAGTGACTCAATGTCACTCAAGGCTTTGTTTTCAGCTGTCACAGCCTCCTGCAGCCCTCTGCCAGCAAAAACAAAGCTCGGGAGGGCCGCGTGGGGTCTCCCCAAGCTTCCTTTCTGCCGGTCCTTCACTGTTTGCAGGGTGGGCCCATGGGCCAGATCTAAGCATCCTGCAGGCCAGATCTGTCCCCCAGGTCTTGAGTTTGACATTTCTGTTCTAAAGGGATAGAAAGTAGATTCTAGAGCAATGGACCTCTATAGTGTTATTAAACCCTTTTTCACATAAGCAAGCAATTTTAGACTTGTTTAGCATAGACTAGGTCTGATGGAAATCAAATGGTATATATCAAATTGTATTAATAATATAGCCATTTCTAATAATATATTATGCTCACTCACATATTGTGCTCATCACAAACATTTACAAATAATAATGACACATTAAATTCGATACATGAGGTACAATGGATTATGTTAAAACTCCATTCTCTTTTCTGTTTAAGGACCACCTGTGTTACCTTTTCAGATCATGAATGGTCTATGGAGCAAAGTTTGGGATTTATATAGGAATACAGTAATAGAATAAAATGTGTTTTACTGCAGGTTTGAAAGGAAACTACAGCCACCTATCTCCACAACCATCCCAAACACACCAACAGCCAAACCTTCTACAACTGACCCAACCCATGGGTTCACAACTCTGGTGACCACAGAAAAGAAGTGTAAGATCTATTTCACAGACAGAAGCCAGGAAAAGCACCAGGGCCAGACAAGATAACTCCTTCTTGCTTAAAAATCTGTGTTGACCAATTGGCCCCCATCTTCACCTGAATCTTCAATAAATCACTGGAGATGTGCTATGTTCCTTCCTGCTTCAAATGCTCTTCTATTATTCCAGTGCCAAAGAAGCCCTCCATCAAGGAACTGAATGACTACAGACCAGTTGCACTAACATCTGTAGTTATGAAAATCTTTGAAAGGCTAGTGCTGTCCCACCTGAAAACCATCACTGATCTGCTGTTAGATCCAATGCCATTTGCATACCGAGCAAATAGATCAACATGTGATGCTGTTATATGGATCTGCACTACATTCTACAACACCTTGAATCTCCAAATACCTACACAAGGCTCCTCTTTGTAGACTTCAGTTCAGCATTCAATACTATTATTCCAGACATTCTTCTAACTAAATTAAACCAGCTAGAGGTACCTGAACACACTTGTAAGTGGATCATAAGCTTCCCAATAGACAGGAAGCAGCAGGTGAAGCTAGGCAGAATCACATCTGATACCTGTATAATTAGCACAGCCCCCTCAAGGCTCTGTGCTTTCTCCACTTCTCTTCCCCCTATATACCAATGACTGCATCTCAAACAATCCATCTGTTACAATACTGAAGTTTGCAGATGACACAACAGTGATTGGTCTCATTTGAGACAATGACAAATCTACATACAGACAGGAGGTTGTACAACTTGCCTCATGGTGTAACTGGAACAATCTGGAACTGAACACACTCAAAACCATAGAAATGGTGGTAGACTTTAGAAGAAACCCTCCCACCTCTTACAATACTAGACAACATAGTATCAACAATACTTAGAAATCAAATTTCAAAGTTCTATTATATCACATGACCTAAAATGGACACCTAACATCAAAAACATCATCAAAAAAGCACAACAAAGAATGTTCTTTCTGCCCTAACCCAGAAAGCTCAAACTGCCCAAGGAGCTGCTGATACAGTTCTACAGAGGAATTACTGAGTCTGTCATCTGCACCTCTACAACTGTCTGGTTTGGTTCTGCAACCCAACAGGACAGACACAGACTTCAGAGGATAATTAGGATTGCAGAAAAAAACAATTACGACCAACTTGCCTTCAATCGAGGACCTGTATACTGCATGAGTCAAAAAGAGGGCTGTGAAAATATTTACAGATCGCTCACATCCTCATGTCATCATGGCAGCGTCAGGTGATGGAAAGTGACTTTTCCCCTTCATTAAACTGGACATGGACATGGCCAGTGCATGATGCATTTGGTCTGTGGGTTGTGAGCTTGATAGCCCTGATTTAACATCTGCTACGTATATATTATAATGTATTAAAATATTGTAAATTCAGTCTATATAAAAGTTGCATGCAATGCATCTAGAAATCTCGAATTGCATAGTAAAATGTAAAAAAGGAAGAAGAAAGAGAAAATATAGATTCAATGCAAATTTCATTAGAACATAGAATAATAAGATTGGAAGAGATCTTGGTGGTCTTTCAGTCCAACCCCCTGCTTGAGGAGGAGACCCTATTCTAGACAATGGTTGTCCAACATCTTAAAAATCTCCAGTGATGGAGCATCCACAATTTCTGGAGGCAAGACTTTCACTGATTGATTGTCCACATTAAGCCTAAAAACAATACTTAGCTGAACAGATATGATGGCTAAATGGAGCAGATAGATCTGCCCATCTGTCCATCCATTAATTCACACTTTAATCCAGACCAATTTATATCAGATGGAGAAATTATATTTAAGTATATTGATTACACAGTCTTCCATGTGGCCCCTGAGATTGTGCAGTATCATGTGTGAGTGTCAGACCTAAATATTGTTGAAACAAATGCCTATGGGAAATAAAATATTACCAATACCACCATCTATACTAGTGTCACTGATGGAAAACTACCAAATCAAACCAGGTAAGATTGAAGGCAAAAGGAAAAGAGGACAGGAGAAGATGAGATGATTAGATAGAGCTAATTGGCACAATAAATACGAATTTGTGAAACTCCAGGAGACAGTGGAAGACAGGGGAACCTGGCATGCTATGATCCATGGTGTCACAATCAGTCAGACATGACTTAATGATTGAACAACAACAACAATATGTATTAATGGAAAATTTGTACTGGTGTTTTTGCTCTCATATCACATGGTAACTTGTTATGTCTTTAAGTGCTCCATTCACTGTGTTATGTGATGAGGCTTGAGATGCTCACAATATTTAATATCTCTATATTTAAAGGGGACATAATTGGGAAAACCTACCTTAGATGTCCCATACCAAGAATGGATGAATTTACAAGCTATTCAGTTCTCTTTTTGTGGTAGGATCCAGTAATTTTTTCATTTTGAGTATCTCTCAACTAAAATTCACCTTGTTCTGGAAACCTTTCCTTCCCCCCAGTATGAATTTATTCCTGGAAGACAGTTAGTGAGAGAATAAGTATGTAAACAGTTGTAAAGATCTCCCTTGAGATAAGAAATATTAAAAGTAGTGTAATAGAGTAAATGGCACATTGATATCAACCCTGAGACTCCTCCTCCACAAACACAACCAGCCAGCTAGGTTGTGTTTGTATGTGATATAAACAAGACACAATCATATTTTGGCAGGATATTTATCCTCTGAAAGTAACAAAACAACAATTGCTACTAATTCAAAGCGTTCAGAATAAAGCTAGGCAATATTGCCCATAATGTGTATTATGGATCCATAGGACAACCCTGTGCATATTAATACAGAAGAAACTTTGATTATACTCAGTGAGAATTGGAATATGTATAGTTCTTCAAGTTCACAGAACCATTAAAATATTCCAGAATATTCAGTAAGCCTTACCATATTTATGACTTGAAAATTATCTTCATTCTCCTCCTCCTCCATCAACATTTGCAAATCTAATTTCATCCAATTCCAAATTCCGAATTTGTATCCATTCCCCAAAGGACAGGATACAGGAACTGCTTTGAAATCCAGCCTTATTCAATAAACCCCAAGTGGTGTAGGCTCCATTTCTATGTAATACACATATCCAGATATAAATTGTATTCTTTCATACAGCTCTGTATGAAAGGTCAACATAAGTGTGGTTGACTGAGTAATTTTCTGCCATTCAAATGTTACCAAAGGCATGTGCGAGCAGAGCCTGCAAGATTTATGGACTCCATTTCCAGAGAATATAGTAGGAAAGTCAAGGATTATGTTCTTGAATTGTATGCATTCTGGTTTTTCAAAAGCCTGCCTAGATTGAAGCAGCATGTTGCTGGAATATTGGGCCTCCAATGAAGATGATGTAAAACCACTAATGAGAAAATATCGACAAAAGGATAGCAGGAGCTTTATGCCTTCAGTTCCCAGCTTTGAAATATCATCTAAAAACTTTGGTGGCAGTGATCAGACAGAGAAGACTTCTCTAGGTTGGGAACCTGGGTTGAGATCACCTGCATTAGTAGCAATGAAACAATAGGGAGAAAGAAAATAAAGTTTGACATCTCTTTCTCTCCCCCCTCCACCTGTTCCCGCCCTCTCTCTCTCACACACACACCACAATTAGAAAGGCTTCATCTTCCAAGTGTTCCAGTAATTAACCTCACTTTCTTGGCTGGTGTTAATTTGTTCCAAGTATTTGAGCTTTAGATCCAGCCATGGGAACTTCACTCCCTGCAGAAGTCTTGCCAAGTGTTACTAGACATTTTACCACACACATGCAGGCCAAAAAAAGCACAGCTAATGATAGTGTTTTCTTTGCAATGTGAAATGCATTTGGTACAAGCCGAGTATCACTAGATGAGCAAAGGAAGGAAAGAGCAAAGGATGTGAGTTGTATCTCATACAGAGCAATATGTGTAAAACTCCCACCCAGTTAAGATTGCTACTAAGAATAATTCACAGTCAAGCCAGTTTAACAGATATCAAAATCTAAGAGGTACAAGCTGTGAAAACAGGCTTTAGGGTCTGTTCTGAAAAATATTTAAATAGGAAAATGAATTGAGATCAAGAACTCATGAATATCTGGGTCTGGGGAACACATCTGTAATTTTGAAACGATATTACTGGCATTTTTGAAAACGTCTGTGATGGGTTATGTGAACAATCCATTGAGCAGGATATATTGTCATTCCTCTATCTGCTAGCAATGCTCATCTCAACTTTCCTTTGTCTTTGTCTTTTTTTGTTTCCTGGGCAGATGGCCACATTTCCAAACAAAACTTGGGCTTTATTTTTTTTTAAAAAAGCCAATGGGGCTCATATTCCTATTTAATTTGTTTTTAAATTAAACAATCTACATGAGAAAAAAGTCATGTTGGGTGCCGAGCTTGGTGATGAGTAGGATGAGATTACATATTCAGGGTCAAAATGTCTATATTCTATTTTTCTATTTGAACTGTACCTTCTGCTACTAATACTAGTTTGATGAAAACAGCATGCTCAGGTCTACACTGAACACTCAGGATGGTAACATCAGAATATGACTTACAGTTATGACAATCATTTGTCAGAACCAACTTGTCATATCTATTCAGGGACTTTCTTAAAGAATAAATCCACAAAAGTGAAAAAGTAGCAGAAGTATATTTGAAGAATCTACATTTTTCATCCCTCAGTGCATTGAATTATTTTCATCATATTAGGCTAGAAATCTTTGATCTTTGCCAAAGTCAGTCTTGGCCATATGTTTTGGCTGTCAACATTTCTCCTGCATGCTTCCTCTACTTACATAATTTGTTTCAGATTATAAAATCTCTTCGATTGCTGTCTAAATTTTAAGAGTTAGTGAATATAGTGAACAAGATGACTAGGGGAGTGGAGGCTAAAACATGTGTTGAACAGTTGCAGGAACTGTGCATAGCTAGTCTAATGAAGAGAAGGACCAGGGGAGACATGATAGCAGTCTTCCAATATTTGAAGGGATACTACAGAGAGGAAAGGGTTAAGATATTTTCCAAAGCACCTGATGACCAGACAAGGAATATTGGATGGAAACTGAACAAGGAAAGATTCAATCTGAAAAAAAGGAGAAATTTTCTGACAGTGAGAACAGTCAAGCAATGGAACAGCTTGCCTTCAGAAGTTGTGGGAGCTTCATCACTGGAGGTTTTCAAGACGAGACTGGACTGCCATCTGTCGAAAATGGTGTAGGGTCTGCTGGAGGGGGGGTTTGGCCTGGATAACCTACAAGGTCCCTTCTGACTCTGTTAATCTGTCTCTGACTCTAATAATATAGCTTTGATTCATCTTTTTTCTCTAATTATTGAGTCCTCGAAACTCTAGGCAGATTTTGTCCTATTTAGGTGCTCATCCATCCAAAAAAGTAGGCCTGTATAACTTCTTCTGTCACACAGTGGTGGACAAGTTCAGTTGAAAACCCTCTTTCCTGTCTAGTAACATTTTTTTAAAGTAGCTCACATCATTTTTAACCCCTGTACAAATAAATATTGGATAATGCTCATGTATTGTAGAGATGGATAATATAGAATTACAGAGTTGGAAGGGGGTCTTCTAGTTCAACCCCTTGTTCACCAGAAGATCCTATAGCATTTTGGACAAATGGATGCTCTTCTTAAAAACTTCTTGTGATGGAGCACCCAGAACTTCTGGAGGCAAGCCATTCCACTGATTAATTGTTCATATTAATGGGACACTTCTCCTTAATTCTACCCTGGATCTCACTTGGTTAACCTTTCATCCATTATTTCTTGTCTTGCTTCCAGGTGCTTTGGAGAATAGATTAACCTCCTCCTCTCTTGACAGCCTCTCAAATATTGTTAGACTTCTGTCATTTCACACCTGGTCTTTCTCTTCATTACACATTCCTCATTTCCACCACCATTCATTTTAGCCTCCACTCATCTTTGTTATTTTCTCTGCACCCTTTCTAGAGGCTCAACATTTTTTTATAGATATGCTAATTTCATGTCAATTTTGTTTTGAGGGATATTTATAATCTTAAAAACTTCATCCTCTGTACAGGATTCCACCTTATAAATTCAATAAATTTTTTTGCATGAATACACAGTTTTGTATATTTTCTAAAACATTTACATTTTTTCCAAATAAATGTATAGAGGGCTCCAGTTTGATTTAGTCCAGTGATGGGATTCAATTTTTTTTACTACTGGTTCTGTGGGCATGGCTTGATGGGCGTGGCAGGGGAAGGATATTGTAAAATCTCCAGTCAGAGGTGGTATTTGCCGATTCTCTGAACTACTCAAAATTTCCGCTACCTGTTCTCCAGAACTAGTCAGAACCTGCTGAATACCTCT
The DNA here is from genome assembly GCA_004319985.1 of Emydocephalus ijimae. Taxonomy (NCBI): domain Eukaryota; kingdom Metazoa; phylum Chordata; class Lepidosauria; order Squamata; family Elapidae; genus Emydocephalus; species Emydocephalus ijimae. The sequence continues at coordinate 385 of BHEV01008949.1, read as the reverse complement.
GATTTAGCGGTTAAGGCACTAAACCAGGAGACCATGAGTTGTAGCCAGCTTTTATGCATAAAAGCTGGGTGGGTGCTTTGGGTCAGCCAATCTCTCTCAACCTAACCCATCTCACAGGATTGTTATGGTGGAAAAATAGTAGGAGGAAGGAATGTTAGGTATATCAATAGCACTTACAGTGTTGGGGACTTCTGGTTTGCCAGGCTTCGGTGGTGGCGGGGATTCACGATCCTGCATGATCCCTGTTGCGCTAGCTGTCTTGGTGCCTCCAAGCCTGACGGGTCTGGAGGATAAGGCTGCCCCGTAGAGGCAGCCGAAGATAGGGAGGATCCGGAGAGGGGTTTGGGGGTATTGCAGACCCCCTCCTCACCCGGCATAACCTCCT
>BHEV01008948.1:0-14801 GCA_004319985.1 Emydocephalus ijimae | reverse complement strand
CGTCTTGGGAGAAGGGAGTTTTGCCGGCTAGGGAGGGGGTCTGCAGCCCCCCCAAACCCTTCACCAGCTCCCCCCTATCTTAAGCTGCCTCTACGGGGCAACCTTAGCCTCCAAACCTTTGCAGATCGGAGGCACCAAAATGGCTAGCGCGGCGGGGATCGCGCAGGATCGCGAAAACCTGCCGCTAGCGAAGCCGACAAACTGGAAGTGCCAGGAACAAACCATTTTAATGACCCTGTGGACACAGAGACTCACGCTAGAGAGTAAATCACATTATTGATCAGTATTCAGATGTCATTTATTAGCTTATCCCAGAACAAACCATGGCTTTTGTTATGTTCTGCGCATGGGCGCAAGAAGTGGAGATGAGTCGATGAACAGTGAACTTCAACTCTTTATTTAACATGGTGTAACAGCTCAGAAATACGGCCACAACGGCCCCTTTATATAGGCAAGCTTTTGCATACTTAGCCAATGAACACACAGGAAGCGTTAGCTCCTTTAACCAATGAAAGAGGCTCATTAATAGCCAATCAGATTCTCCTGAACGGACCAATCCGATGTTGCTATTATCGGCCAATCAGAAGTGCAGGGCCAGAAACCTGCACTTTACCTTAAGATTTTAATAATCTTTATTCCAGCACTTTTATTGATTCACAACACCCCTTCCCCCCGGGTTCCGTTTAATGGGTGTGGTAACGTAGTGTTTGAGGTAGGCAGGTTGTTTTGATTGTCTATTTGATTTACGTTGTCCTCCCGGTATTTGTCCATAGTCTTGTTGGGGTAGGACATTATCTGGCGAACAGGGTGCCTCCGGTTCTGTATCTAAATTTTCATTGCCACTAATGTCCTCGGTATCACTTTGAGGTGAGCTTACCCCTGTCCCCGATCCTTTTTCCCGTGTTGCATATGAGCGGTCATTTCTTCCGCTTGTGCTTTCTGCCATTACAAACTCAGCTTCCTCGGCCTCTCCTCCCCCCTCAGTTTGGAAATCAGCGGAATCGCAGACCCCAGACTGCAGCCTTGAATGCAGCTGATCAATATGGTGCTTCCATATTCTCTCGTCATGAGATTTCACTCGATACGATCTGGGTCCGGTTACTTGGATTACAGTTGCCTCAACCCACAATGGATCGCCAGAAAAGTTTCCAGCCAAAACCAAGTCGCCTATCTGGAAATTACGGCATTTTCCGCTGGATCCGTGTGGTTTTTCAGGTTCATATGATGGGTATAGTCAGTCGAGGTGGGAGCGGAGCTTTCGTCCCATCAATAACTCAGCCGGAGTTTTGTTGGTGACACTGTGTGGAGTGATGTGCTGCAAAAGGAGTATCCAGTTAATCTTGTCTTTGATATCACCATAGTCCATTTTATGCAGAGTTTTCTTGACGAATTGTACCATGCGCTCGGCCCTTCCATTGGCCGCAGGATGCACTGGTGAAGTTAGCGCATGGCGAATACCGCGGTCTGCCAGATACTGTTCAAAAGAAAGCGCGGTAAACTGGGGCCCGTTGTCGGATACCAGAACGTCTGGTAGTCCGTGTGTTGCAAATAATCTGTCCAATTTCCTGACGACTGATTCGGTTGTTGTATTTTTCATTTCATGGATTTCAAGCCAGTTCGAGTAGGCATCCACCGTTAATAAAAATGTGTGTCCTTTAGTAGGTCCCGCAAAGTCCAGATGAATACGGGACCATGGTCCCCTGGGTGTTTCCCATTCTGTTGGGGTTGCTTTCGGTGGGGCATTGCTGACTTCCTGGCATTTGTAACAAGTCTTTACCCAGGCTTCGATCTGCTTGTCTATGCCCGGCCACCACGCGTTGCTTCGTGCGAGTGCTTTCATGCGCACGATGCCGGGGTGGCCGTCGTGCAAGGTTCTTAGTACTGCTCGCTGTAACCGCTCTGGGACAACGACTCTATCTCCCCAAATGATGCAGCCCTTCTGGGAAAACAGTTCTGTCTGTTGATTTTTGAAGGGAATGTTGTTGTCAGGGATTTGGTCCAATGGCCATCCATGCTTTACCCAGCTGAGGACTCGTGCCAAAATGGGATCGTGTTTAGTTTCAATCGCGATATCTCGGGCTGTCAGCTGCGGTGTTTGAAGTGTCTCGATCTGAAGTGTTGTAACGGTTGGAGCGGGGTCGTCAACGGTTTCCGGAAGTGGTGCGCAGCTCAATGCATCAGCGTGGGGAATGGCTTTCCCCGTGCGGTGTTGCAACTTATAATTATATGCAGCCAAGAATTCTGACTAGCGATTCATTCTGGGAGATAATATATAAGGGGTTGGCTTATCTCCCGCTATTATTCCCAGTAAAGGTTTGTGGTCAGTTACTGTAGTAAAAGCTCGCCCATAAATATATTCATAAAATCGTTTAACAGCAGATACAATAGCAAGGGCCTCTTTATCTATTTGACTGTAATTGCGTTCTGTTTTTGATAGTGTCTTTGAAAAATAGGCAACAGGGGCTTCACTACTGTTTGGTAGAACATGGCTCAAAATGGCACCCACTCCAAATGGTGATGCATCACATGTAATCGTTAAAGGCAAAGTCTCATTATACTGCATCAAAATAGCATCTGAGGTCAATAGATTTTTTACTTGTCGAAACGCATGTTCTTCTCTGTGCCCCCAAACCCAGGGTGCTTTTTTGTCCAGCAAACGATGTAGGGGTTCTGCTACGGTTGCCTTGTGAGGCAGGAAAACGTTATAAAAATTGACAAGCTTGGAGGTCGGCCTTATTGCGGGGTTTTGGGGCGTTTTTGATTGCCCTAAGCTTGCTATCGGTGGGGTGAATGCCTTGTTTATCGATTAAGCACCCTAAAAATTCTACTCGATCCATACATAGTTGACACTTGTTTTTTTTAATTTTGAGACCCGAGTCTTTAAATTTCTGAAGAACCAACCCCAGGCGCTCCCTTAATATTTCTCGAGTTAGAGCAGCAATTAAAACGTCATCAAAATATGGGACAACGCCTTTTAGCCCTTGTAATAGTCTTTCCATCAAACTTTGAAAGATTCCCGGGGCCACGCTTACTCCGAATTGGAGTCGGTTACATTTAAATGCACTTTGGTGTGTAACGATCGTTTGGGCCTCTGCCTTTTTTTTGTCTACAGGCAGTTGTTGGTATGCCTGAGCTAGATCTAGTTAAACGAAGACTTTTCCGCCCCCCAGGGAATGGAGAAGGTGTTGCACCACCGGTACCGGGTAAGCGTTTTGTTGAAGGGCGTGATTCAGGGTGGCTCGGTAGTCCCCACAAATTCTTAACGATCCATCCAGCTTGATGGGTGTCACGATTGGGGTTTCCCAGGGAGAGTGGTCGTTTGGTTCTAACACACCCTGGGCTATTAATTTATCAAGCTACTCGTCAATCTTTGGTGTAAGGGCAAATGGAACTCGACGAGGCTTAAGGCGGATGGGAGCTATTTCGGGGTTGAGGTTAAATGATATCGGGGTCCCCTTGTACTCGCCTAATATATCTGCAAAGAAGTCCTGGAATTCTTGGACAAGAGCCTCTTCCCAGTCGTTGCTGCAGGTTCGGTGAATGCCGGCTACTTCAATTCCGAGTGGGGCGAACCATTGGAGGCCTAACAAGCTAGGCCGATCCCTGTCAACTACGGTCAGGGGTAGAGATGTGGTACGGTTCTTAAATGAGACACGGACTTGGCTGGATCCCACAACTGGAATTCGATTTCCCTGATAGTCTTTGAGTATGATTCTTTGGAATCGGAGGTCTTGTCGCCGGACGGTAGGGATGAGCTGCTTGAGGGTCTTCCATGAAACCATCGAGAGGGACGATCCTGAATCGACTTCCATCAGGCAAGGCTGGTTTTTGATGGCCACCTTCACCCGGATCTTCTTGGCATCCAGGGATGAGGCGTGACCGATTGTAATAGTTTGGTGCGCCTCTTTTCGCTTCGTTGAGTGGTTTAGGGGTTTGTTTCTGTAGGAGTGGTTGTTCCATTGGTGGTTCAATGGTTCTCGATTTACAGGACGACTTCCTGTGGGTTGGCGATAGTTAGCCCCCCTCAGGGGCTGGCTGGGTCCTAGTTTGCTTCTACAGACCCTTCCGATGTGGCCTCTTTTCCCGCACACAAGGCAGAGCGCGTCGAGGAATTTGCATTCTGATCGGGGGTGGTTTGCTCCACAAACAGCGCATTGGTACTGCGATCTCTGGCGTTGGTCTCGTTCAGACCGGAGCCGGTTGACCTCTTCTTCATCGCTTCCCGATGACGATTCGAGGTCCTCGTGGTGGGCTGTCGTTGCCTGTCCTTCTAAGTGAGGTGAAGCTTCGCTGGCGAGTTGGTGAAGCGGGGCGTGGGTGCGGTGCATTCGGGCAGCCGACTTCCTGGTTGCTTCTGCTGCAGTAGCATCAGCGATGGCATCTGCAAGGCTGATGTCGCCTTTCGCCATCAGCTTGCTTTGTGTGGTGCATCTAATCCCAGAATTATTCGGTCTCTCCGGGCTTCTTCGAGGTTGGCAAACCCACATAGGCCTCCCAGATTCTGGAGATCCGCTATGAAATCTGCAACACTTTCGCCCTTCCACTGATCTCTCTGGTAAAATTCATGCCGTCTAACGAGCATTGATACGGTTGGTGCATAGTGGGCCCTTAGCAGGGGTTCGAGGATGTCCCAGTCCATGGACTTCACTTCTGCCAGTTTCGCTAGCACCTTGGCCATCTTAAATATGGTCGGTCCGCAATGAGTTAGGAATACCGCCCGTTTTTTTCCGGTAGTGGCATCCTTCAAATTGTTGGTCTCCAGAAACATCTGGAAGCGATCCATATATGAGTCCCAGTCTTCTTGTGCCGGGTCGAATGGAGCGGGTGGTATGATGCCTCCGGACATGGTTCCCCCGTTGGTGCGTTTCAGCCACGTGCTCTGTTATCACTTTGTAGTGTTCAGTCAGCTCTGTCGTCTCCACGTCCCATCCTCGTCGCCAGTGTTATGTTCTGCGCATGGGCGCAAGAAGTGGAGACGAGTCGATGAACAGTGAACTTCAACTCTTTATTTAACATGGTGTAACAGCTCAGAAATATGGCCACAACGGCCCCTTTATATAGGCAAGCTTTTACATACTCAGCCAATGAACACACAGGAAGCGTTAGCTCCTTTAATCAATGAAAGAGGCTCGTTAATAGCCAATCAGATTCTCCTGAATGGACCAATCCAATGTCGCTATTATCAGCCAATCAGAAGTGCAGGGCCAGAACCCTGCACTTTACCTTAAGGTTTTAATAATCTTTATTCAAGCACTTTTATTGATTCACAACAGGATTCATATGACTCCTGGAGTGGTAAAGGTTGAATGACTAGAATTCATCCAGCTGGGATGATACTGTCTGAAAAATTGGAACCACAGATCCCAGAATTCCTGTTGGGAATTCTAGAAGGGATGACCCCGTCCATTTGCTTTTCATCCAATAGGAAGGCTGCTCTTTTTCCCTTTTAATTTTATATGCTGCCCAGACTGGCAGCTGACCAAATAAACTCTTAAAGCAATTTACAGTGAATCACTAAACACAATTATAATTGCAATAAATACTTAAGTTCCATAGCCAATAGAGATAAAATAAAATTAGATGAGTCTAAGTAGAAAGCCAATTAATATGAGATATCAGTCAATTAGCCATAAAAGTTTTTTCTGAAATGGAAATGCTTTTGTTGGCTTTCTAAAAAATGTTTTTTTTTAAAGTACAAGATGGATGAGATGATTTTTATTGCATTATATTGATTTTCCCTGTTTCATGGTGGCCATATGAAGTCTTTATTGGAATCGGAATGTCTATAAAACTGAAGTCTTAGGATAAAAAGCAAGGGTATGTCCAATAAGAAAAATACAATCAATCCTTCTCTATAGCTGCACCTGTCAAATTCCAAGCACTAAAGAAAAGAAAGTTTAAAACTAGATTTTATTGGGCATAAAGGATCCTTGGTGCAGAGTTATGTTGGGCTAACTAAAACATATTGGTTGCTGGGATTTAAACTAGAAGACTAAAGATAAGTTCATACAATGTCTTGTTCTTAAGCATAAGAATGTATTGAATATGTATCCAAAATCCCTTAAATTAATTTATATAAATTGATTATGTCATCCCTGTTAACAGACCTTGGGTATGCTTCATTTTGAAAATTAAGAATACGGTCGAATTGTAAGGGATCTTATCTGCATTGATTGAAAATGGGCTTATTTATGTCTTATGTCTCTGTCCCGATGCAAGAAATTACAGGGTCTTTAAAAAGACATTTAAAAATGTCTCATATTCTTGTTTGAATGGTTTGTTTCTAAGTTATGTTATTGTTTTGATTGTAATCTGTGCATAAAAGAGTTACTCGTGCCAGTTGATAAATTGTTGAAATATCTACATAAATTCACTTTCAAAAACCCTCACAAGGGGACTCTATCAAAATAACTTGGTGTAGCAGTTACTAAAACACTAAAACTATTCTAAGAGATTATTAAGTAGAACAAATATCCGTACTTAAGATGGATAAAAGTGATCTCTTACCAGATATTTGTACTAGAAAAACCATGAAGCAAAGATAGACCCCATCTGGTGTCTTTCTGAAAAGGCATCCCTCCATGATAAACAGATTTTGAGATTGTTGTCTCAAGATTATTGCGACTCCATCGATCGTTGCCTCAAGACTATTGCGGTTCCACTGAGAGGTGTGCTCCTTATCAGGCCGCATGAACGACAATCCAACAAAGCTTTGGAGGTAACCAAGGAGTTTCACAAACACAAACACACACACACACAAACTGAGGCTAGATTTGATGATCTTAGTTAACTTCTCTGCTATTCTATTCTATTCTATTCTATTTTTTATTCTAATTCTATTTTCTATTCTAATTCTATTTTCTATCCTAATTCTATTCTAATTCTATTTTCTATTCTAATTCTAAATCTATTCTAATTCTATTTTCTATTCTATTCTAATTCTAATTCTATTCTATTCTAATTCTATTTTCTATTCTAATTATATTCTATTCTATTTTCTATTTTAATTATATTCTATTTTCTATTCTAAATCTGTTCTATTTTCTATTCTAATTCTAATCTAATTCTATTTTCTATTCTAATAGAATACTTTATAGAATAGAAGAATACTTGATTGGCCAAGTGCGATTGGACACACAAAGAATTTGTCTTGGTGTAAATACTTTCAGTATACATAAAAGAAAAGATACATTCATCAAGAATCATAAGGTACGACACTTAATGATAGTCATAGGGTACAATAAGCAATCAAATCATAGTAGGAAACATAATATGTAAATATAAATCAATATAAATCATAAGTATACAAGTGACAAAGTTGTACAGCCATACAGTCACAAGTGGGAGAGGATGGATGATAAGGAGTGATGACAAGATTAACAATAATAGTAATATTTCTATTCTAATTCTATTTTCTATTCTATTTTAATTCTAATTCTAATTTTAATCTGACATTTTCAAGATAGAAATGCCAAAGGAAATAGAGTATTCTTACAAGCTGCGATAATATATGCCTCAGCTAAAAGAGCTTTTTAGAATTACTGATGGCTGATGTATGAGGCTATGGTTTTATGATTATTTAATGGTTAGTAATCATAAAATATTACAATTTATATAAGTATTGTTTTATTGTGTCATGTTGCCACTATGGGAGGCTTAAGCGTCTGGCCGATTGAAGCAGTATAAAAGCAGCTGTTCACAATAAACAAACAAATATTAGAAATCAACAGGATGAAATAAAAGTAATAATTTGGAGTGTGTTAAGTTTTGAAATCTTCACACAATCATAGGATCATTTGACTCCTCCCTGGCTATTTGATATTTTGAGAATGAATTTGAGATAGGTGGTAAATTTCATTTGAATTACGCAGATATTTTTCCCTCAAAATATTTATTTATCCAATGTAAATGCCACTCATCTTATGGTTTGGGGTGACACTGAGCAGCTTACAACTTAATAAAATATAGAAATAAAAAAAAATATTATAAATATAAAAACAGATGAAAATTACAAGAGATTAAAACAACCTAAAAATGAAAGTAGAAGTAAAAACAGTCAAAAGGAGAAATAAACGGCCATAATTATCTGTTCTGTCAAACCTGCTCCAATCACGTGGAATTCTATAGAAAACACAGTGCAGAATAGTAAAAATTGCTTTCTCAGTCTTCACATGAACATCTTTACTCAGAGGTGGGGCTGCTATTATAAGTAGTCCTCAACTTATGACCGCAATGGAGTCCAAATTTTATGTTGCTAAGAAAGACCTTGGTTAAGTGAGTTTCACCCCATTTTACGACCTTTCTTGCCACAGTTGTTCAGTGAATCACTGAAGTTGTTAAGTTAGTAACATGGTTGTTAATTTGAATCTGGCTTCCCTATTGATTAGGAAAAAGTTATTCCCTTCTCCTATTCTGTTCTGTTCTGTTCTATTCTATTCTATTCTATTCTATTCTATTCTATTCTATTCTATTCTATTCTATTCTATTCTATTCTATTCTATTTCTAATTCTATATATTCCATTCCATATTTCTATTCTATTCTATATTCTATTTCTAATTCTATGCTATTCCATTTCATATTTTCTATTCTATTCTATTCTATTCTATTCTATTCTATTCTAGTCTAGTCTAGTCTAGTCTAGTCTAGTCTAGTCTAGTCTAGTCTAGTCTAGTCTATTTTCTAGTCTATTCTATATTCTATTCTATTTCTAATTCTATGCTATTCCATATTTTCTATTCTATTTCTATTCCATTTCTAATTCTATGTTATTCTATCCTTATCCTTATCATCCTTATTCTTGTCCTACTCTACTCTACTCTTATCCTACCCTATTCTACTGTATGGTAAATCATGGGGGAACATCTGATCTAGTCATAAAGTAATTGAATCGGATCAGGAAGAGCCAGACTCAATCCTTAACAAAAACTCATTTCAGTATAAGCATGTGATGACAAGCCAAAACTTGAAAGAAACAGGCCATTTTGTTTCTGCATATTATTTATTTCATATAAAACCTCAACAGTTTGAGAAAGAGCCTATGAGAAGTAGACTCACTCTAGGAAGGGTTAAACATGTGGTGGCGCAGTGGTTAGAATGCAGCACTGAAGGCTACTTTTATTTATTTATTTTATTTTGTCAAGCGATTATTAGATAACAGGTATAAGTATAAACATGGTTATGAATACATGAAATGGATACGAATAAGAAAAAAAGAAATAATATGACAGGGACGGTAGGCACATTGATGCGCTTATGCATGCCCCCTACAGATCTCTTAGGAAAGGGGTGAGGTCAATAGTAGACAGTCTAAGGTTAAAGTTTTTGGGGTTTGGGGAAGAAACCACAGAGTCAGGTAGAGTATTTCAGACATTGACCACTGTGTTGCTGAAGTCGTATTTCCTGCAATCAAGTTTGGTGCGGTTTACCTTGAGTTTGTATCTATTGTGTGCTTTTGTATTGTTGTGGTTGAAGCTGAAGTATTTATTGACAGGTAGGACATTGCAATATATAATTTTATGTACTATACTTAGATCAAACCGAAGGCAGAGTAGTTCTAGGTTGTCTAGCTCTAAAATTTCAAGTCTGGTGGCATAAGGTATTCAGCTATGAGTAGAGGAGTGGAGAACTCTTCTTGTGAAATATTTCTGGACTTTCTCAATTGTATTAATATCCGATATGTAATGCAGATTCCAGACTGATGAGCTGTATTCAAGTATTGGTCTAGCAAATGTTTTGTATGCTCTAGTTAGTAGAGTTATATTACTGGAGAAAAAGCTACGCAGGATTAGGTTTACAACTCTTAATGCCTTTTCGGCTATGTAGTTACAGTGGGCTCTAGCACTTAGATCATTTGATCCACTGACTGCTGGCAATTTGGCGGTTCAATTCCCACCAGGCTCAAAGTTGACTCAGCCTTCCATCCATCCAAGATGGATCAAATGAGGACCCAGATTGTTGGAGGCAAGAGGCTGATTCTTACTGCTTTGAGAAGGCTGTAAAGCACTGTGAAGCAGTATATAAGTTTCAATGGTATTGAATGTGTGTGTGTGTGTGTGTGTGTGTACATATACATATATACACACACAAAGAGAGGGAGAGAGAGAATACCATTCTAGAATATAAAGCAAACAGTGCAAAAAGAATATACCTAGCAGGTGAGTATTTGCAGCAGCTTCGTGCATTAACAGATTTGAGCAAGGATCCACCCTAAAAAAGGTCATTGCTGGCATGACATCAAAGAAATAATATTTCAGGTATATTTAGTCTTCAAGCATATTTACTTGCAAAGAAGACTCCATTCTGAATGCCTATCGGTCTGCTGTTCCCTTAGAGTGACATGTGAGAAATGGAAAAATAGCCTATTGGACGATCAGAGTCCATAGATCTCAGAATGATAGTACCCCCCACCCCAAAAGCTACATGAACGAAACATGAGCTACATGAATTAATGAAAAAGTTTTAGATCAAGGGTCTTTAAACTTGACAGCTTTAAGACTTGTGGACTTCAACTCCCAGAATTCCTCCTCCAGTCATATTAGCTCAGGAATTCTGGGAATGAAGACCATAAGTCTTAAACTGGCCAAGTTTGAAGACCCCTGTTTTAGATAGGAAGATTTCAAAGTGCATCAGAATTATTTGTAATCCTGCTGAGCTATTGCTGTGAAATGGGATTTTGCAAAGTACCTAGGTTTGAAAACTGCAAGAAATATGGAATTGAAAGTAGCTGATGGATAGAGGTTTGAGGTGTACACACGGGTATATGTGGAGACGAGCTGTCAGTAAGAAAGAACAAGGAAGTAAGTTGTGAAATTGCGTGGAGAAAAGTATAAAAAGAATGTTTTGAGATGAGTTCAGGGCTGCTGCCATAGCTACTCCTTGCTGGACTCAGCTATGTCAGTGGACCTCATGGCAATGGGTTATTGATATAAGTTATGTTATGATGGCTGTTCACGTTCCAAATTGCTCATGAAATAAACCTCTGAATCTTAAAGTAAGAATTGTGATTTTTTTTTAATTTTTCTTGTTTTTTTAATGGGAATATTTTTTATGACAGACCCGTGCACTTTTGGGTGGGAGGGGTCATTGTTAGGAATACAAATCCCAGATGGGAATTTGTCCCAAACCTCCAATTTATATGATTGTGAAATAAAGCAGTGGTATGCCTCCACCAGGGAAATAGAACAGAATACTTTATTGGCCAAGTATGATTGGACGCACAAGGAATTTGTCTTTGGTGTAAATACTCTCAGTATACATAAAAGAAAAGACACATTTGTCAGAGTCGAGAATCATAAGGTACAACACTCAATGATAGTCATAGGGTACAATAAGCAATCAATCATACTAGGAAACAGTCAATATAAATTTTAAGTATACAAGCGGCAAAGTTACAGTCATACAGTCACAAGTGGGAGGGGATGGGTGATAAGGAGTGATGACAAGATTTAACAGTAGTAGTAGTGCAGACTTTGTAATAGTTGAACAGGGTTGAGGGAATTATTTGTTTAGCAGACTGCTGGCAATTTGGCGGTTCGGGAAAAATGGCTTTCGGGAAAAAACTGTTCTTGTGTCTAGTTGTTCTGGTGTGCATTGCTCCTCACCAAAATACCCGATTCTTAGATTTAGGAAATATTGCCACCTAGTGCGACAAGGTCTGACCTTTTGATTTTGATTAAACATTATATAGCAATAATGATGCACTCTTGACTTTTTGTGTTTCTAAAAATGAGATTATCTTTCAATGAAATAGTCTCTCTCTCTCCCCTTTGGGTGAAATAACTTGATTTTAAGCAAAACACAACAGAATGATGACTGATAGCAAATGGCTACTTTCTGATGTATATTTCAACCATGGCTTTTAAAAATTTAAGGGGCCCACAGGATGTGAACTGCATGTGCCGTGAACTTAAAACAAATCATTGCTACATGTTTTGTAGATATTACACATCTACTTAAAACATTATAATCTGATTTTCAATCAAACGGAAGGAAGAAATATTTGATTCAAAGCACTCTTATCATCATCTTTTAATGACCATGTAATCCCTTGTAGGGTGAAGTCTGGGTAACTGAATGGAGCTGAGTGATTACTGGCCGGATGCCCTTCCTGTCACCAATGCAGAGTTATATCCAAAGCATCCTTATGAATTCCACTGGATGCAATAATAGAGTTATATAATAAGAATGTTAATTGAGGAGTTAATTTCTACCTAGTGTCTTGAAGATATTGTAGTAATTAGGTTATTAATAGACTTGAATAAATATGGCAAGATAGCAATACATTCTTTTCAATTTATTTAACAAAAACAGCAACATATGCAAAAATTGTAAACAATTATCCTACAGGAAGGAAGATATTTTATGTATTACTTGGCAATATGGTGATATACACACATTAGTTTATCAGATAATGCATACTGTTTTTTATGAATTCATTGACACAGTACACTGTTCTGTGAAAAACAAAGAGTTTATTCATGCATGTGTCCTTAGAAATAAGAATGAGTCGAGTCAGAAACACTGCTGGAATCTAAACATCAAGTCTAAAATATATATTTAATCAATTGATTGCCAATTTATTTTGTGATACTCCAATTGTATCATTCCTTGGAAGGTAAGATGCAACATTATAGTTTATCTGAAAACTTGTAGGCTGGATTGCAGGGTGTTTTATCATCTGATCAGAGCAAGGAGCTTGAGAAGATACTCATATCTGAATAAACGCACCTTGCACCGAAGTAATTCAATCACGTTCCTTTTGTGGAAGAATTATTATGGGAAACGATCAATAGGTTTAAGGGAAAAATGCATACAAAGTTCTGAAAATGATAACTAACGGCGAAAGGGAGAAAGGCTGGGCTGGCATAATTTAAAGCAAAATTAACTTTAACCATATTCTAGCTCACCCAATTTGGCAAGAGGTCAAGGATGGTGGAGGATGGATTGTTCACTAAGAAAATCTATGTGATAGCTGAGTCAACACTGGCCTCACCCTTTCCCTCTCTGTCACTCCTCGCCTGGCCTGAGAAGGCAAGGGTGATGGCAGGGGATGGAGACTCACTCCATATTCCAGAGCAGGAGGTGACTGGGTGGAGTGAGTGACATCGAGTTGGTCACACCCATCCAGTCACACCGGTTATTAAATTATTGGCTCTCCAATGTTTTATTTTCTGTGGGAAATGGGTCTAAATGGCTCTTTTGAGTATTTAAGGTTGCTGGGCTAGTGTATGCCATAACTTGACTGAAATGAGATATTAAGGAATAGGTATTAAGGTATTAAGAATAGATTAAGAATAGATTATAGGTATTAAGAAGTAGAATTCTTTATTGGCCAAGTGTGATTGGACACACAAGGAATTTGTCTTGGTGCAGATACTCTCAGTGTACACAAAAGATTTATTTGTCAAGAGTCAAGAATCATCAGGTACAACACTTAATAATAGTCATAGGGTACAATAAGCAATCAAATCATACTAGGAAACAATCAATATAAATCATAAGGATACAAATGACAAAGTTACAGTCATACAGTCACAAGTGGGAGGGGATGGGCGATAAGGAGTGATGAGAAGATTAATAGTAATAGTAGTGCAGACTTAGTAAATAGTTGGACAGTGTTGAGGAAAATACACTGCTCAAAAAAATAAAGGGAACACAAAAATAAGACATCCTAGACCTGAATGAATGAAATATTCTCATTAAATACTTTGTTCATTACATAGTTGAATGTGTCGACAACAAAATCACACAAAAATTATCAATGAAAATCATATTTAGCAACACCTGGAGGTCTGGATTTGGAGTTACACTCAAAATTAAAGTGGAAAAAAAACACTACAAGCTGATCCAACTTTGATGTAATGTCCTTAAAACAAGTCAAAATGAGGCTCAATAGTCTGTGTGGCCTCCATGTGCTTGTATGACCTCCCTACAACACCTGGGCATGGTCCTGATGAGGTGGCGGATGGTCTCCTGAGGGATCTCCTCCCACACCTGGACTAAAGCATCCCCCAACTCCTGGACAGTCTATGGTGCAACGTGGCGTTGGTGCATGGAGCGAGACATGATGTCCCAGATGTGCTCAGTTGGATTCAGGTCTGGGGAACGGGCGGGCCAGTCCATAGCATCAATGCCTTCGTCTTGCAGGAACTGCTGACATACTCCAGCCACATGAGGTCTAGCATTGTCTTGTATTAGGAGGAACCCAGGGCCAACCGCACCAGCATATGGTCTCACAAGGGGTCTGAGGATCTCATCTCGGTACCTAATGGCAATCAGGCTACCTCTGGTGAGCACATGGAGGGCTGTGCAGCCCCCTAAAGAAATGCCACCCCACACCATTACTGACCCACTGCCAAAACGGTCATGCTGGAGATGTTGCAGGCAGCAGAACGTTCTCCACGGTGTCTCCAGACCCTGTCACGTCTGTCACATGTGTTCAGTGTGAACCTGCTTTCACTGGCACAGGGCGCCAGTGGAGAATTTGCCAATCTTGGTATTCTCTGGCAAATGCCAAACGTCCTGCATGGTGTTGGGCTGTAAGCACAACCCCCAGCTGTGGACGTTGGGCCCTCATACCACCCTCATGGAGTCTGTTTCTGACCGTTTGAGCAGCCACATGCACATTTGTGGCCCGCTGGAGGTCATTTTGCAGGGCTCTGGCAGGGCTCCTCCTGTCCCTTCTTGCACAAAGGCGGAGGTAGCAGTCCTGATGCTGGCTTGTTGCCCTCCTACGGCCTCTTCCACGTCTCCTGCTGTACTGGCCTGTCTTCTGGTAGCACCTCCATGCTCTGGACACTA
>BHEV01008947.1:0-18313 GCA_004319985.1 Emydocephalus ijimae | reverse complement strand
TTTGAGGCCGGAGTCTTTAAATTTTTGTAAGACCGCTCTAAGCCATTTCTCCAATTGTTTCTTATTGGGGGCTGCTACTAGTACATTGTCAAAATAGGGTTCGACTCCTTTAATTCCCTGCAGTAGTCTTTCCATTAGGCTTTGGAAAACCTCAGGCACGACGCTGACTCCAAACTGGAGTCGGTTGCATTTAAATGCCCCTCGATGTATCACGATTGTTTGTGCCTCAGTGGTTTTAGCATCGACCGGCAATTGCTGATAGGCTTGTGCCAGGTCGAGCTTTGCAAAGATTCTGCCACCCACAAGTGAGTGTAGGAGATGTTGGACTACTGGCACAGGGTAGGCACTTTGCTGCAGGGCATGGTTGAGGGTGGCCTTGTAGTCTCCACAGATTCTCAGGGAGCCATCTGGTTTGATGGGGGTGACAATGGGTGTTTCCCAATGGGCATGGTCGATAGGTTCTAATATGCCCTAGGCGATGAGCTTATTTAATTGCTCGTCTATCTTAGGCTTGAGTGCAAATGGCACTTGGCACGGCTTGAGGTGGATGGGAGCGATGTCTGGGCTAAGATTGAAGGAGATTGGGGACCCCTTGTACTTGCCTAAGGTGTCATTGAAGACCTCTTGGAAGTCTTGTACGAGCGTCGCCTCCCAATCTTCTCCGTCTGTGTGATTTATGCCTGCCATCTCGATCCCCAGCGGCAAGAACCATTGTAATCCGAGTAAGCTGGGGTGGTCTTTTTCCACAATTGTAAGTGGTAGGATGTTGGTGCGGTTTTTGAAAGTGATCTTGAAATGCCCAATGCCAGCCACTGGGATGCGGTCCCCTTGGTAGTCCCTCAAGATCAATTTCTGGTCACTTAGTTCCTGGCGGCGTATGCTGGGTACGCTTTATGGTGTGCCAGGAGACCATGGAGAGATATGAGCCAGAATCTACCTCCATGGTGCAAGGTTGGTCTTCGATACCAACCTCAATGCGTACCTTCCGTGCATCTATTGGTGAAGAATGGGCGATGATAACTGTTTGGTGTGTTTCTTCTCTAGGCGGTGCCTCATTGAATCTTTTGTTTCAGCCATCCCGGCTCCACCAGCTGTCAATCTGGCGGTCTCGGTTTTTGGTGGGGGTGCCATCTTGTCTTCTCGGGCTGTTACCTCGATGCTGGGGGCTGAAGTTTCTTTTATTGCGGCATATTTTAGCAATATGCCCCCGCTTTTCACAATATTGGCAAACAGTGTCCAGGAACTTGCATTCGGAATGCAGGTGATTTCCTCCGCAGCTGGCACATTGGTACCCCGATTTACAAACCCGCCGGTCTCACCGATCGCATTCTGACTGAAGTCGGTGAATTTCTTCTTTTTCGCTGTCAGAAGGGAATTCGACATCGCCATGGTGGGTGGCGGCTGTGAGTTTTTCTGGTGTGGTAGTTGCCTCGCTGGTCAATTGACGATCTGTTCCATTTGAACGCCGCATTTGGGCTGCTGATTTTTGGGTAGCTTCAGCCGCGGTTGCTTTGGCTGTGGCGTCAGCGAGGAAGATGTCACCCTTGGCCATTAGTCTGCTTTGGAGTGCTGGGTCTTTCAGGCCGAGAATGACCCGGTCTCGCATGGCCTCATCTAGGTTGACGAATCCGCACAAACCTCCAAGATCCCTCAGGTTGGCCATGAATTCACTGATGCTTTCGCCCTTGTGCTGGTCTCTTTGATAAAAATCATGCCTTCGGATAAGAGTTGGTACGGCCAGAGCATCGTGGTTTCGGAGGATAGGAGCTAGGTTGTCCCAATCCATTGTTTTGACATCTGCGGGCTTTGCTAGTGCCTTGGCCATTTTGAAAACGGTGGGCCCACAGTGCATTGGAAATACCGCCCGTTTCTTGCTGCCAGTGGCATTTTTCAAGTTGTTGGATTCCAAGAACATTTGGAAGCGATCAATGTAGGACTCCCAGTCCTCGCTAGCTGGGTTAAATGGTGTGGGCGGCGTGGTGCTGCTGGCCATTTCGCTGGTCGTCTTAGCGCCTTTTGCCACATGCTGGTTAGTCTTGCTGTCTCAGAATCCCATCCTCATCGCCAGTGTTATGTTCGGTCGGTGGGTCCCAAAAATGGATGAGGCTTGAGTAGTGAACAACAGCTCTTTATTAAGCAGATAGATTCTGAGACAAAACCCTAGCGCACGGCAGCTCTTCTTATAGAGCTGGCCACGGCTAGGCAGCCAATGACAACTCTTTGAGTTTGCCGCGCTTGGTTTCAGCCAATCGCGGCAAACCCTGTATGAGCTAATCAGGAACGTTCAAGTCATCCAATCACGATCCAGTTTCTCTGGGCCAATAGGAACGCAGGGTTTCAAGCCTGCTAATATGGAACACATTGGATATTGCATCTTGATTCTTCTGGAGCTCAACCTCTCTGGACAGTTAAATGTTGACTTGGCAAGGCACATACAAATGTATGAATGCATCAAAAGAGGAAGATGTAAACTTGCATGCCTAGATTTAATACCGGAGGTTCTTTTGGTCTTCAATGTGATACTTCTTCTGTTCTCCTGAGGTTCACACACATTTTTCCAATAAATGAAAATATAACTATGAACTTGATTTCTGAAGATTACATGGACATAGCCATGCAATTTTCTTGACAGAAGTACTTTGCCATGACCTCCAGTATTTATTTTCCTGTAGTCTACAGCAGTGGTGGGATTCAATTTTTTTTAAACTACCGGTTCTGTGGGCGTGGTGTGGCTTGGTGGGCATGGCTTGGTAGCCATGGCAGGGGAAGAATATTGTAAAATCTCCATTTCCACCCCACTCCAGGGAAAGGATGCTGCAAAATCAGCATTCTCTCCCCACCCCACTAACCTGCTTTCCAGCTCTGTTCTCCTGTGCAGGGCAACAAAAGAAGACCCAGCTAATCAGCTGGGACTCAGGAGGCAGAGAATAGATGGGGTGGGGCCAGTCAGAGATGGTATTCCGTACTCAAATTTTCTGCTACTGGTTCTCCAGAACTTGTCAGAACTTGCTGAAAACCACCTCTGGTCTACAGATCTGGATTTTCCCAATGGTTCCATCCAAGAGTTAAGTCCTGCTCTGGTTAACTTTCAAATGCAGGCCAATGCTGCCATTTTCTGAACTGATTCTTATTAGGGCTGTGCAAGGCTTTGAAGGACTGCTTTGCTTCAGGGTTTCTTTGAGAGAAGCATCTCTTCAAAGCTAATTCCAAATGGTTGTAGTCTCCTGCTGTTAAGCAGCAACAGAAATTGCTGTGCTGTTATACTTCATAGTGCTCTGGCACCCATTTCTGCATGTTGAATGACATGAAGAAACTTCTGTGCATATTGAATGTGACATAGAAGGCAGAGTGATGTGAAATGCCTCGGTGATACAAAAGATTGTCACCTTTGTGACTCACTGAAGTGAACATGACAGCAAGAAGCGCCTTATTAAGGCATAGTAGCTGCCTCACATGAACTTAATATTTATCCATTTATTGAATATTGAAAGACAAAGTTGAAAGACAGAAAAAGTATTTATGTTTGTGCATGTGTTTGTGCATGGGTGTTTGTGTATATGGAGAGAGAGATCAATAATCGAAGTGTGAAATTATACAGAGATATGACTGCAATATGAAATAGTGACTTGTATGTGTAAATAGCCATCACACATCTGCAGTTTGCTGGAACTTTGATGTCCTTTCACTAACAGATATATGTTTTTCCAATGAAAATAACTGTATTTCATCCATCCATGAACCACTGAATGGCATGATATGTATGTATGAATCAGTTGTAAACTTCTTGCTTGTATTTTACTGCTTTTTTATTGCCTTTTAAAAACTCCATCAGCAAATTTTGTTAGCTGATTCATATACTTTGGGGAAATAGGGAAAGAATGTTGTTTAATGGCTTCAGCATTTTCTGTTCCCCTGACTGCTATAATCTGTAAAGTGAGGATGAAACCCAGAAGGTCTACTTCAAATTTTATAGATGATGTGACATAAGGAAGTGTGATTTATCTATGCATCTTTCCCAAGCAAATCAACCTGAATAATATCATGACATCATACCATCAGAGAGATGAATGAAACCAACAATCTGCTCAGTGTAGGAATTCAAGTATTAAGGTAGTCCTAGCAAATGGCTCTTTGAATACTCTCATCAAAGTTGAGTTCAGTATTCTACAGAAGAGGTCCTGGAACTTCTTTAGTTATATTTTCTCAAAATTATATTTATCCAGTTTGTTTAGACTCTTGTCTTTCCTGTAAGACTTAGTTTATCCAAGTTGTCTTTATCTGTATCTGTTATAAAAAAAAAATTCTGAATCTCTCTTAAGTTAAGAAGTCCAAAACTGGCCATAGTACAATGCAATATAAGAAAACGATTCCTTAATAGTGAAATAATTTTCTGCAATGCGTGAATGAATGAATGAATTATTTATTGCCAAGTGTGATTAGACACACAAGGAATTTGTCTTTGTGCATGTGCTCTCAGTGTACATAAAAAGAAAAGATACATTCATCAAGAGTCAAGAATCATAAGGTACAACACTTAATGATAGTCATAGGGTACAAATAAGCAATCAAATCATACTAGGAAATAGTCAATATAAATCGTAAGGATACAAGCAACAAAGTTACAGTCATACAGGAGGAGATGGGTGATAGGAACAATGAGAAGATTAATAGTAATGCAGACTTAGTAAATAGTTGGATAGTGTGGAGGGAATTATTTGTTTAGCAGAGTGATGGTGTTTGGGAAAAAAACTGTTCTTGTGTCTCTTTGTTCTGGTGTGCAGTGCTCTATAGCATCGTTTTGAAGGTAGGAGTTGAAACAGTTTATGTCCAGGATGTGAGGGGTCTGTAAATATTTTCACAGCCCTCTTTTTGACTTGTTCAGTATACAGGTCCACAATGGAAGGCAGGTTGGCAGTAATTGTTTTTTCTGCAGTCCTAATTATCTTCTGAAGTCTGTGTCTGTCTTGTTAGGTGAACAAACAACACAGTTGCTTTTCTGAAAACCATATCACATTCTTGATACATACTTATGATTATCTATAGGTCCAAGCTCCTTTTCATGACAACAATTACCAAGCCAATATCTCATATTTTATAGCCTTTTCTTATTTGTCTCTATTTTTTATTCTGCCTGTATTAATAACAGATGAATATCATCCTTATTTTATATCTATCTTTGGAAATGTAATGCAATCTGCAAATTTGGTGCACATTCATTCCAGCTGTCTTCTAAGCCATCAATGAAAATGTTGAAGACCATACACAGAGCCCAAAATTCAAGACACTCCACTTGATACTTCAAATAGTCTGATGATAAATTGTTGATATGAAATATTGGAGTATGGTTTGAAATCGAACGGGGTTAATCCTTCATGTTAGCCCAGCTTAGGAAAAAAACAATGTAAGAACTTTATTTTCTTGTTGTAGGGTATGATAACAGAATTTGGAAAGCCTGCCAGAGGTTCTCTCTGTCTCCACATACAACATGTGGAATTAAGGCAAAGTTATTTTGAGTCTCTTTGTTATGCTTTCTCCCTTCCTAAGACTAAATTGTTATTTATATTCTCTTGTATTGTTGTATTATTTTCTTGCTAATGGTAGTATTAGCAATTTTTGAATATCCTCATCAACTCTATCTACAACTGAGGATACAACTTATGCAATTTTGTTTATTCTCAACTAGGTTGCTATTCAGAATCAGTGGTGGGATTCAATTTTTTTTATTACTGGTTCTGTGGGGATGACTTGGTGGACGTGGCATGGCTTGGTGGGTGTGGCTTGGTGGGCTTGGCAGCGGAAGGATACTGTAAAATCTCCATTCCCACTCCACTTCAGGGGAAAGATACTGTAAAATCTCCATTCCCTTCCCACTCCTGGGGGAAGGTTACTGCAAAATCCCATTCCCACCCCACCCCATTAACCAGCTTTCCAGCTCCATTCTTCTGTGCAAGGCAACAAAAGAAGACTCAGCTGATCAGCTGGCACTTGGGAGGCAGAGAATACACGGGGGGTAGGGCCAGTCAGAGGTGGTATTTGCCGGTTCTCTGAACTACTCAAAATTTCCGCTACCAGTTCTCCAGAACTTGTCAGAACCTGCTGAATATCACCTCTGTTCAGAATCTATGTAGTTTCATTATTTGATAGTTGTTAAATTCAAGATATATTATGCTTACAGCATTCCCATCCTAAAGCTATGCAGAGCTTCAAATCTTAAAGAAAAAAAACTTCACGAGTGCATTCAGGTAGTATCATTTGATAGTTCATGTAGCTGTATTTTTTTTTCCTGGATTCACAAAGCTTCTTCATTTCAGCGTTCTTACTAGAAAAGGTGTGTATCTGGCTTAAGGGATACAATCAATCAATTTTAGATTTGTCACAGACCAGCATAGGACTAATAATATAACTATTATCTAAAAATAGAAATAAAAATATAAAGTCATATTGATAGAATAAGATAAAAGTAAAACTATTAATATAAAATTATTAGAATACAGGAATTAAAGCATACAAAATCCTATAAAATTACAGTTAGGTGCTGGACACCCCATTCCATAATCTTTAAAATATATTATCAATTAAAAAAAATGGAAAACAAATTAATAAATCGATGCAGCTATTTGGCAATCATCATATTAATTTCAAAGTGATAACAAAATGATCACAAATATTGCAAAATATCCCCAGGTATTGAGCTGTCAAAGATATTAGCATATTCTTTCTTCTGGTTTGCTTTACTTCTATTTAAATATAGGGAAATTTAAATATTTCACCATTTTCCTTGGTGATCTGTTCTGCCCACCTGTTTTATATGCTTGTTTTGAGTTTCAGATTTTCAGAAAAAAATCTTAGCAGGCACATGTTTTTATCTACCTTGTTACCCTTGTTATTTTTATTTCTGCTTCTGCTATCTTTTTTGTTAGGAATTCCCTATCTAGATTTCATTTTCTTAGTAATTGATCTAGCCGCAATACTTCTTAAGGTGCTGAATTTATTAACATGTTATTTAAGTTTATAGTTTGAATTTGATTTGATTAACTCTAGTTTCCCTTAAAATCAAGAATTTTGGAATTAAATGGATAGTTTCCTTCAAAAATTTCAGAATGTCTATCTTATTCAATAAGTCCTTGCTACTTGTTATGGTCAAGTCAAGAATAGATGGTCCCTTGGGTCTATCCATCTTTTGAAGGAAAAAGTTTGAAAGACTGGTCAATATTTACTTGGAAGGACTATGCGGGGCAAAGTTGTCTTCCAAAAAATGCTTAGGATAATTAAAATTCCCATCACTACTACATGCATCTTTGAAAAAATTACATCTTGCTTTTGGAAAACTTCACTGAAGCTTTGGTTTAGTGGTTGAATACTCAGTTATACACTAACCCTAGAAGTTTCTTTATCTCTTCTTCCTATTATTTTCAACTGACAGCATTGATTTATCTTCCAATGAACATTTTTTTAAATTCACAAATAGAACATTTCCTCCTCATTGTGTTGCTTCTGTTTCTTTTGAATAAATTGTATTCTTTAATTGCCATATTTCAGTGATGAAACTCATTGCACCAGATCTGAATTATTCCAGTAAAATTGAGTTTGTCATCCTACAATAAGAGTTCAAAGTTGTTTTATTTATTTAACCATACTCACATTACACTGACATTTGATATGATTTATTCAAAATGGCATGTCAATAGTGATAATAAAATAATTTTTGTAGAGTTTGTTTATATTCAAGTTGAATTATACAAAAGGCCATCTGTCAGTTGGCTCATAGTCAAAGGCATGGGAGTTGGATAACTGGTTTCTGCATTTCTTTCATGTCCATTTGATTGCTATTTCGGTAGTAAATATTTGACTGTTGGAAGTAGGATGGCCTCTTCTGTATTGCCAGAAAAAGAAGAAATGCCAATGCATCTCACAAAAAAGGGAAGGGAGATGCTACGTATCATGTGTGTATGATGATTAGTAAATGCAAATGTAGAAATAATTACTGCTATTTAAGTGGAAATGCTATATATGGGCAACCAATTCAAGTCATGATGGGTAGTTGTAGGAACAGAAGCAAGAGGACAAGCCGTTAGACAGGAAAAAAAACCCTTGATACTGAATATTGGTGCTGTGTTCTGGTCCTACAAGTTCCTGGCCAGGCCCTGGACCAGTTGGGTTTCAGACCCAGTTATGGGACAGATATGGCATTGGTCACTCTTGTAGATTATCTCTGGGCATAATACATCCTTCTCTTGCTCTTTTGATCTTGTGGCAGCTTTTGATAAGATCAAGCATGGTATCCTTTTAGGCTGGCTGCAGCAGCTGGGGCTGGGTGGTACAGTCATCTACTCCTTTCTTTAAGGTCAGTCCCATTTTGATAGCAAATGAAAGGTCAATTACACAGCGACTCCATTGTGACTTGGTGCTTTCTTTACTCCTTTTTAATAACTACATGATATTGCTGTGTGAGATCACCCAACACCATGGGATGAAGTATCATCAATATGTTGATAATAACCAAGTTTGCATCTTCATCCCAAGTGATGCTGTACTTGCTCTCTCACAACGCCTGGACGGTTACAGGGTTTGGGATGGGGACAAGAGGCTTTTGATGAACCTTGGTAAGACAGAGTGGCTGTGATTCAAGAGGCCTTAGGACTTGGGGGTTTATCATCCTTAGTTCTGGATGGAGTTGCACAACCTCATACAGATCTGGTGCATAGTCTGGGGTTTTCCTAATCAAAGAGCAGGTGGCAGTTGTGGTTAGGAGAGCCTTTGATGAATTTCATGTTGTGCACCAATTGCACCCATTCCTGGATTTTGAGACCCTGTGCAAAGTCACCAGTGTCCCTGGTCATCTCCCAGTTAGTGTGATGCACTCCACTTGGGACTACTCTTGAGGAGGATTTGGAAGCTACAACTGATGCAGAACTCAATGGCACAGACATTTCTGAGGCCCTTAGGTGGCATATATGACCTTGATGTCACACAAGCTGTATTGGTTGGCATTTTGTTTTTGGATCCAATTAAAAGTCATGGCCATTATCTTTAAAGCCCTTTATGGCATGGGTCCAGGGTATCTTAGGTATTGCCTTACTCCAATAGGCTTAACCCACCCCACTCCTTCCAGTGAAAAAGCCCTACTTCAGATTCATTGGCTAAATAATTTTGGCTGGCAGGGACCAGGAGAAGAGGCTTTTCTGCTGTGGCCCCACCCTCTGGAATATTCTCCCATTGGAGGTGAGGTCTACTCTCAAACTCCTGGGCTTCCTAAAGAGCCTAAAAACCTGCTGCTTGGTTGGAACCCCAACAGGAGTTTGGTACATAGGGGGTGGATGATGAGTTAATGAAGATTTTTCAATCCAAGCCACACTTCATCATGGTTTTTAACTTTAACTTTTCTGTTCGATTTTAAACTTTTTATTATATTGTAATCATACAGAAACTTTGTGCCAGTGAATGGATGGTGTAGCAATTTAATGAATAAATAAGAATAAATAAAATATATCTCATCAGAGCAGACTGTCATGGAGCCCCATAGTAACAGAAAAATATCTTTTTTCTCTTCTTTTTTTGAGGTTTTTAATTTTCACCTATACTGGATTTCAGTAGATAGAAGCCTTTCAAAGAGAGATCACCTTAAAATAGAGGTGTGTCCTTGGATTGTTCTACAAATAAATGCCTGTCTTTTGTAAAGTAAGATGCATGTTGATACCAATTACAGAACCAAAAGACTAGAGTCAGCAGATGATGGAGATGATGAAGACAAATTGAACCTGTATGCCATCTGACTCTGAATAACTCTGGGCATCTCACAATGATCATAGAAAAGTGCATTAATGCTGAAATCTCATGAGATTTTGATATTTTTTCATTAGATCTCACTGCATAATGATGGAATATTTTGTAATCTGCTGAACTTATTTCATCAAACTGGTCATTTTACCATTTACACACATGTATATGTATATGTATATGTATATGTATATGTATATGTATATGTATATGTATATGTATATGTATATGTATATGTATATGTATATGTATATGTATATGTATTCATATGAGACCCTTTGCAGTGCTTCTCGAAAGTTTTGACACGGGTGGGGGCAGCAGAGATCCCCCAATAGCAGGCTGATCCTCCCCCTGTCCAAGCCCCACATGGTCTGGATCCTAGCTCTTTTAAGTTGGCCCCTGTCCCAGAACCGCTTAGTCACCTTTCTCTATGTGGCTATTATTTATCTTTTCCAGTGGCACTCTTTGGCTCTTTAGCTTACAAATCAACTTTTGATTTTGTTAACAGGCAATTTGCCCATTTCATGCATTTCATATTGTGTCAAGCACTTTGGCAGGCACTAAATGTATTCAACTCATGCAGGGCACATAGATGCCATGAAACCATTGCACATTTGACTGAATGGAAACAATAGCAAGAAAGCAACAATGGAGGAGGATTGAAGAACGGAGCTGTATGTACTATGAAAACTCTCTGTCTATTTCTCATCTACTTATAAAAGATGCTCCTAGTTAATAATCTTGAAATAAAAATTAAACTGATTAGCTTCTGAACATGAAATAGGAAAGGATATTTGCCCCCTCCCCCCTCAGGCAGTAAAATATATTGGATTGACATCCTGCAATGAAATATAGGATCCATTCCATTCCATTCTAATTTATTTAATACATTTCTGTGATACCTCAATCCCAAAGGAAATTCTAGGAAGTTTATATATTAGGATTAAAACACACACATACATAATGTGATAATAACATCTAAAGCCTATATATATGGTCTCAACCATGCTGAACTTTCATAAATCCTTAAAGATAAAACTGATTTCATAGGCCCTGGAACAAGAAGAGTTGCAATGCTTTCCTTGATACTAGACAGATATTAGACTGATACTCAGCCAGTCCTCTGTAGAGAATCTTTATAAACTTTTATCTTATAATTTGGCTGTTTTTAGACTTGCAAGTTTGTTTCCTTGAGATAAGAAAGAGCTTGAATAATTTGTTTGGAGGAAAAAAACATTTTTTCTTGTACTACTTAAAAAATATGAACACATTCAGCATGTAGTGTAAAATGATCTGAATAAAAAATTTTAAAATACAGCTTTTTCAAATTTTAGTTATTTTTTATTATTTTACTAGAAATATACTCAGTTTCCTAAAAAAAGCTTAAAGCAAGTGGAAAAAATAGAGATGGTGGCACTGTGCAACCAAAATAATCATACAGAGCCGAAATAATATTTATGAAAACATCCGTTTAGATCCCTTTAACCTTTTGAATCAGTGGACTTAACAAGTGTCTAATTTCTGGTTTATGACCCCTGTAAACAAAATTAGCAGAAATTATTGAGAGTCAAAAATACCACCATGTTTATCTCAAAGAAAGCTCCAGCTTTCTCCACCTGAGGAAAATATCAAACAATCCTTGCTTCAATAAAGGCACTTCCAGAGGAATATTATGAATGATCTTGAAAACACTCCAGGTCACTATGTTTCCATGAAGTGAGCTGTGTAGAAGATTTGAACTGATTTATTTACAGTGTATATGCTGTAGCTGAAGCATGCAAGAGGCAAGTTTTGTTTTCTTTTCTTTTAGCCCCTTCAGGAAAGCTTTGTCTTTTAAAAAGCACAATCAAGTAGTTTACTACATAACCAGGGGTGGAATTCTAGTTCACACCTATTCACTAGAACCAGTTGTTAACATTCTAAGCAGTTCAGAGAACTGGTTGTTAGAATAAATTACTGGCCTAATCCTGTAAGGAAGGCAGAAAGGAAACATTCTGGTATTGCTTACAGAAACTGTCTCTCCGTTAACTCTTATTACATTCTTGGCAGTACTAGACTATCTATCTCAGGAACGTCTCTGGAGGTTTTTTTTGCCCTCCTTTGCTGGTACTTTGCTTGTGTGGAGTGACCATTCAAAGTTACAATGGCACTGAAAAAAGAGACTTATGACCATTTTTCATACTTACGATTGTTGCAGCATCTCCACAGTCATGAGAGGTCAGGCAAGGAGATGTGTGCCTCGATGTGAGTGATATTGAGTTGGCCACACCCAGCCAATAACATGACCACCAAGCCACATCCACCCAGTCACATGACCACCAAGCCACACCCACCACCTAAACCACACCCACAGAACTGGTTGTTAAAAATTTGAATCCCACCCCTGTACATAACTAAGTAGGTTTTGTGTTGCTTTTTTGATTTCCTCTGGAAATAAAGAGAACTTTATGTTCGCCACAGGGGTAAGCCAGTAAATATGGTGCACATTATTCTTCAGATGTAAATGAAAAGACTTTAAAGGGAGTTTATAACTGAACTAATTGTATATTAATCCATTTTTGATTCGACCCCTGCAAACTCAGTTTCCCACCAAAACTAATCATTGAAATTATGTCCTTCAACATTCTTCAACCTATTGTTCAGATGATCTTCAATATGCTATGTTTGCTAAAGATTGTGGAATTAACATTCAACATTTGGAAGTCACCAAGAAGGTGATAGCGGGTTAAGATGCACTCTTTACTCATTGTCTATAGTTTGGGGCAAGAAACTTAGAACCCTAACATAGGGCAAGATTTATCTGCTGTGTATGTTGTCTACTAAGTGGGTTCTTTTACTCCAAATATAAAACAAGGCTTACTTTTTCATATCACTATCAATATTTGACAAGTGGATGTCAGCAGGATTGTCAGAAATTGATGGTAATGTGGAACAGAACTACTGTTTGTATGGATTCACTAATTTGACCAGTAGTTGCATTACCTATACCTGGATGTCACCCCTGGAATGCAAACCAAATGCAAAGACACAGTGGCATCATCTCATATGCAGTCTTGGCTCTTTTGTGAAGACCTCACCAGCAAAAGAATAGCTGTTCCTTCCACATCCATGTAATGTTCTCTTTGCCCTTCTTATGCTAAATTCATCTTATTTAGCATGAATAAATGGATTATACACAGTTAGTTGTTGGATTATAGGTGCAGACACCTTCTCAGTTCTTATGCACTTTCTTTGCCAGTTGATGATACTTAATGGATTCAAAAATTCTGTAAGTGAATAATGGAGCTAATTGGCTTAGCTGGGATTAAGGCAGACAGCTAACTTTGAAAGTGCCATTGCACAAAGACCCCGCCAAGAAATTCAGAAATCTCTTTTTTGTAAGTTAAATTTACATATGAACTTAACATATGGTAAAGACCGTGTGTTTTGTTTCAAGTTAAGTGAAACAAAGCACACAGATATTACCATATGTATTATGCCAATCACAGCATGTTAGAGAGATTTTCAGGAATAAGTGGTGCTGGCAGGGGAAGATGTGACAAAACTCGTACAAATTTAAGTTCTTGTCTTTGAACAATTGTGTCACAAAAGTCACAATGCAAGCAGATAATAGCATTGTTTAATTTTGTGCCTGCCATGGCTGACTGTACAGTACCACCACAGAGTGGAGACCTTGCATGGTGCAGCACCAATTTGTATATATCCATCATAGACAGTGAGGTCATTAGGAATGATGCTGTATTTATTTCCAATCTGCAGTTCTTTTCCAACTTCCAATTTTTTTTAATGGCAGTTCTTTTCCAACTTCCACTTCCTTTTCTAAATGATAAAAACAAAGCAAAGCAAAAAATAACTCTTAAAATTCTTCACTTTATTACATGGAGGGCTATTTAATGAAATTTCCAAAATTTAGGAACATAATGGAAAGGTACAACTGTTTTATTTTCTAATATCCTTTTTCCCCACTGTAAGTGGCAATAACAACAATTGTGCCAGAAGCTTAAATAGCACTTTGCATTTAATTTATTTATTTTATTTGGAGTATTTGTTTGCCACCCACTCCCTGAACCACTTAGGACAACTTAGAGAAACTCTATAAAAACAATAGAAATACTGTTAAAACAAGATAATAAAAGGGGTATTTTAAAACAATTAAAATATTAAAACTGTTGCAACCCACAAAAGAACTGAGTAAACAAGTATATTCTGAGCCTCTTCCTAAATTGTGATATAGGTGGTGGTGTGGTGGTGACTTGCTTCAACCTCAGAGTTTTTG
This sequence comes from Emydocephalus ijimae, assembly GCA_004319985.1. Classification (NCBI taxonomy): domain Eukaryota; kingdom Metazoa; phylum Chordata; class Lepidosauria; order Squamata; family Elapidae; genus Emydocephalus; species Emydocephalus ijimae. The sequence goes on along the minus strand of BHEV01008947.1, from coordinate 4,260 downwards.
TTCATCAATACATGCCCTGTCATGGAAAAAAAAGCAAAACTAAGTATAGATACCAAATATTTCTGTGGTGAGATGGGTAAAAAGGACCCATATGTTACATTCATATGACTAAGCAGTTCTATAAAGGCATGATGATAAACCACGCAAACAGTGGTGGGATTCAATTTTTTTTTACTACTGGTTCTGTGGGCGTGGCTTGGTGGGCATGGCAGGGTAAGGAAACTGTAAAATCTCCAGTCAGAGGTGGTATTTGCAGGTTCTCCGAACTACTCAAACTTTCCACTAACGGTTCTCCAGAACTGGTCAGAACCTGCTGAATACCACCTGTGCATGTAAGTCTTTTTACACAATTTTTACACAAATGAAGCTAAGTCAATAAGGAGTGATATGGGACTTAAAAAGCACTGTTCCCTCTTATGGGCCATCCTCAATGGCTATCATGGAGAGCCCATTAAACCTTGGATAATTTTGATGGGTGCCATATAAATTTAATAATAAGTAAGTAAGTAAGTAAGTAAGTAAGTAAGTAAGTAAGTAAGTAAATAGTACCTTGAAGTTCGGAGCTCAAATGTTTTTCTCCTAGAACATTCTCCTTCTGATAGGAACAGTATTTCATCTGAAACTCATTAAAAAATCCTCTTTGCATGCCTGTTATATAGCTGCCCCAGTTTTCTCGTTTCAAGAAAACCCGAAGAGCACACCTGATCTTTAAGGAAGCGTGTAATCCCAGCCACAAAATTCATTTCTCCTGGATCCTGAAGTCCAATCCTAAGAATCTGTAATAAGACAATCTTCTTTTTGTTGTGGTTCAGCATGTTCACCCACATCCAATCTCTTACTGACAAAAGATGTTGAATTCTGAGTTCCAGAAAAGGAGAGATATACCTGAAAATTATCATCATTTTATAAATAATGACAATGTTCTTATAAATCTTATAAATCATCCTTCTAATTAGTTTCCTGGAAGAAAGAAGATGTCAGATAACATTGGAGAAGACTGATATCCACACTTTTGATGTTCATGGGACAGAGGACTAACGTTCACAATATAATTCCCAGAGGTGGTTCCACAGTACCATTTTATAATAGTACCAGGAAAAGAAGGAATGGATAGTACTAGAAAACTTCAAAATGGAACTTCAACCCCAATTCTCTCAAACACAAGCACTAAACTTGGTGGTGTACTGGAACACTATTCCAAAAAGCTGAAGCCATCCCAAGAAGCAAACAATACTGAGGGAAAGCCTGAAAGTGAGGCAAAATGCTTGCATTGAAAATCTGAGGCAGATGAAGCTCAGATTTATTTTTTCAAAGCGAAGAGAAAACCTAGCCTGAACAGAAGACAGATGTGATTTATTCTGTGATGAAAATATAATTGTTCACTTCACCAAAAAATCTTTAATGCCCCAAATGTCAACTTTGATGCCTGTCCTTGCCTTTTGTTTAACTAAAAGTAATTACGTTGCAACAGATTAAGCACTGAATTTTATTTTTCTGCAGAATGGTGGAACTTTTCCCTATCTCTCCTTTAAGTACCATTGGTATCACTTAGATTTTGTAGTGTGCTCAGACTGATTTCTTTTAAACATATAGTTTAAATGAGTGAAAATTAAAAATTTCACTTAGATAACTCTGACAACAACACATATCTTTACCTCTAATGAAAAGATGTGGCAAATAAATGCTAGCCATCAACAAGACATTTGATTTGTTTGAAAATGCTCTCATACCTCTCTTTTCATTTTTATTATCATTTTCTTTAATCCAATTATAAAGTCTCTTTCCCTAGGTAGCCTGCAAAGTACAACCTTTTAAAAAATCTTATTAAACACATGCAATTTCAAATAAAAGCTATTGTATCCAATATTATAGCATTCAGTTAAAAGTCGAGGATATCATATTAAAAAGAAGCTACTTATGGAGCAATTGTAGGCCTTATGGGAAAGAACAGCACAAATTAGCAGTTATCTCAAGGAAGTTCTTATTTCTAGGATCAAGGTGGTTACTGATCATGGTGGCAGATGAATATGTTGATTCTCTGACACTTATTTGAAGTCATGAACATATCTATATAGATATAAGGATGCTTCAGCTAACTCAGACCCCCAATCATTTAGGATTTTAATAAGCACTTTGAATCATGTCCCTAGAAATGCACTAATAATTGTGCAGTTGTTACAACTTTTGTAATCTTTAAATATAATTTTTATAAGATCCAGATTGCTACATTTGAAATTTTAGCTGTCTTCAAGAGCCACTCACACAGAAAGAACTATAACAGCACGGCTGGATTTAATTAGTGCATTCCTGAGAGCTATTCTATTTTGCTAAAATAGAGTTAATGTTGATGAATTATTTATTCATTTATTTTCAAGTATTTAAATGACAATGACTTTTAAATGACCTATTTCAAAAGTCATCCATATTACTCAGCAACTGTACTTCTCTTGATACCACTGAAATCAGGAGGACATTGCTCTTGGTTCTTTAGGAAGAAAATGGAATCTTGTTCAATGCCAGATTAAACCCATATCCAGACTAGCATTTTTTTTTTTAATCTTGGCTTGCTTGGATTAAAGAATTGCTTTGATAACCATCAGAAAGCTATCTCCTAGCCTCCATTTAGAAGTTTCTTCATCTTTTGAATGCGTTCTTAAAGGGAAGAAAAAGAAAGATAGATTAATATATTCTCTGCATACTATCATGCAACCTAGATTTCCAGAGGACCCACCCCAATAATTTTACATAAATATTAAACAGTCTGGAAATTTTTTTTAAAAAAAGAATACAATGTTCTTCATAGATAAAAGATCATGGAACAGAAATCTCTTAATATCATAAGCTGGCACTAACACATCAATTGAAAACCTTTCCTACAACTTAGCTAAAGCAATTTTAAAGAATACCATAGTTGATAATATTGAATATTTGCCAAAGCTTTCTTTTCCATGAAATTGGGTTTGAAGTCAATCTGAAATGAAATGGATCCAAACTATCAGCATCCCCACCACCTGGATTTCAGGATTGATGTAAACATTATAGATATAGGGTGATGTATGCATTTTGCTTTTTCAGGAAGCCACTGCTTCTTAAATACAACATTTTCCCTGCCCCCCCCCCCAATTCAAATGGTCCCAACCCTGTTAGCTTTTTATTTGTTAAGGCATTGAAAATCCTGGCTGTTTCCCCAGGTGTTTAGATTAGGTGGTTAGATGAGCTCCTCTATTGTTAATGGGATACTGCTCCCCCACCCCAATCTTGATTATTTGTCAAGGTTGAACTGCTTTTGAAAAATTCAGGTCTTATTGCTATTCAACTTGCCAAAGAATTGAGGAGGGAAGGGTGAAAAAATGCAGATGCTCCAGAGACAGACGTACTAAGACTAGATCCCACGAAGGACTAGATCCTGTTCTGTCCTTCATTTGCATTCTCGGAAACCCCGCGCTCTGATTGGCCAGAGCGTGGGGCAATCGGATTGGCTAGGCGAGTCGCGCCGATTGGCTTGCTAAGAATCTCCCGCGATTGGTCCGTTCAAATCGCGGGAGATTCAAAGCGGTGCCATTGGCCGCGGCAAGCCGCGGCTAAAGAATAAAAAGCCACGAACTTTACCATAGCGGCAGTCTGGTTCCTGACTTACTAAAGAGAGCTGAATTCAAGTCACTGACTCCTGGCTTCCTTTTACTGCGTGGACGTAACACTGGCGACGAGGATGGGATCTCGCCCCTGAACTGAAGCACGTGTCCGACGGAAGCCAGCCAACCGACGAGATGGCCAGCATCGTGCCACCGACCCCCTTCAACCCCGTTGCCGAGGACTGGGAATCGTACACGGACTGATTCAACATGTTCCTCGAATGCAACGACCTGAAGGACGCCCCGGAACCGAAGAAACGAGCCATCTTCCTGACTCACTGTGGGCCCACAGTGTTTAAGATGGCGAAAGCGCTAGCCAAGCCCGCCGACGTTACGTCGATGGAGTGGAAAGACCTCGATCCACTACTCCGGAGACACTACGCCCCAACCGTGCCCATCCTCATCCGACGGCACGAANGCCTTTGGGACCCCGTTCTCCAAAGTCGGCTGATGGCTAAGGGAAACATTGCTCTCACCGAAGCCATCTCCGAAGCCGGGGCTGCTGAAGCCACCCGACAATCGGCAGACCGGATGCGGAAATCGAACTCCGGAGACCGCACCGAGAACAACAACCCTGCAAGGTCGACTGCAACCCAACCTACAACTACCACCCACCAGGGCGAACTCC
>BHEV01008944.1:0-15330 GCA_004319985.1 Emydocephalus ijimae | reverse complement strand
CCGCCTTAAGCCCCGTCGAGTTCCGTTTGCCTTAAAGCCGAAAATCGATGAACAGCTCGATAAATTAATAGCTCAGGGGGTACTAGAACCTACCAATCACTCTCCTTGGGAGACCCCAATCGTAATGCCAATTAAACCGGATGGGTCCANGCGGAAAAGTCTTCGCTAAATTAGACTTAGCTCAGGCATATCAGCAACTACCTGTTGATGAAAAGACGGCACAGGCACAAACGATAGTGACACACTGAGGTGCCTTTAAATGTACACGGCTCCAATTCGGAATTAGTGTAGCCCCGGGAATCTTTCAAAGCCTTATAGAGAGGTTACTAAAAGGGATTAAAGGTGTGGTCCCAAACTTTGACGATGTATTGATTGCTGCACCAACAAAGAAAATATTACTAGATCGTTTAAAATTAGTCCTCCAAAAATTTCAAAACACCGGCCTTAAAGTAAAAAAGAACAAGTGCAAATTGTGTACAGATCGCATTGAGTTTTTAGGGTACCTAATTGACAGTCAGGGTATTCACCCTCCCAACAGTAAATTGAGGGCAATAAAAAACGTTCCCAGGCCTCGGAACAAGGCCGATCTCCAGGCATTCCTCGGCCTTAACAACTTCTATAATGTATTTCTACCACATAAAGCAACTGTCGCTGAACTGTTACATCGTTTGCTAGNGGGGATAATAGCTGGAGATAAGCCAACTCCTTACATATTATCCCCCAGGATGACTCGCTGGTCAGAATTCTTGGCTGCTAATAACTATCGGCTGCAATACCGCCCAGGGAAAGCCATTCCCCACGCCGATGCATTGAGCTGAGCACCACTCCCAGAGACTCTCAATGATCACGCTCCAACGGTAACCACGTTACAAATTGAAATGCTACACGCGCCGCCATTAACCGCCCGAGATATCGCGAGAGAAACCCAACGTGACCCCACCTTAGCGCGAGTCCTGAGTTGGGTAGAACGCGGATGGCCATTGGACCAGCTATCAGATGACTTCACACCACTCAAGACGCGGCAAACAGAGTTGTTTTCGCAAAAGGGCTGTGTCATCTGGGGCGATAGAGTCGTTATCCCAGAATGACTCCAAAAAGCAGTACTCAGAACTTTGCACGATGGCCATCCCGGTATCGTGAGAATGAAAGCCCTTGCGCGAAGCTACGCTTGGTGGCCTGGCATCGACAAGCACATCGAGAACTGGGTTAAAACTTGTCATAGATGCCAGGAAGTGAGCAACGCCCCACCAAAAGCCATTCCGACCGAATGGGAAATGCCACGGGGACCCTGGTTTCATATTCACTTGGACTTTGCGGGGCTGACCAAAGGCCACACCTTTCTTCTAACTGTTGATGCCAGAGACAGTAGTCGGTCTACCTCAGCAAGTTACCGAGAATATCGGAGAGGACGAAAATGCAAACGCTGAACCTGAAGAAACCCCTTCGCTAAACAATGATCTACCTCAGCAGAAGTGCAGCCAAACTCAAGATACACAGCGAAAATCAAACAGACTAATAAAGCAACAGTCTTATCTAAAGGACTATGTAACCGCGCCCTGTAAAAAGAAGCCAGGGGGAAGGGGTGTTGTGAATGCATAGGATGTTGATAAAGTTATCTGGAGCTTGGAGTTAAGTGCAGGGTTCTGGCCCTGCACTTCTGATTGGCTGTTAAATGGCAGGATTGGATTGGCCCATTCAGGGGAATCTGATTGGCCATTAACAGAGCTTTCGTATTGGTTCAATGGAGCTAGCGTTCCTGAGTTATTATTGGTTAAATAGTTATTGGGTGACCTATATAAAGAGGGTCTTAGCTGCCCTTGTTTTGAGCTGTCACTGTTTGGGATAACATTGTTTACCCTTACTGGTTTAGGTAAAATAATAAATATGTTATCATAGTTTATTAGTTGAAGTGTCTGTAACTTTAACTGTCGGAATGTAATTAAGGGAGTGGTTGTAAAAGCACTTTAAAAGAAGCAAAGCAACGGCAGCTTGCTCTCTCTGGCTTTGATGATCCCTAATTACTGCAGGGACTCAAGACTGCGTTACTCGAACGGGAGAGAAACAAAGGACTGATTTGTAAGTGAACTGACATAAGGATATTCTACACGGACTTTGCTAACTGAATATCCTTGAATGAACTGACTAAATGATACATGACTATTGGACTGTTATTTTGACTATGCTATGAACTCATAATGGAATAAACTATATTTTTGATAGCACAAGTGTATCTGTTATTTTTACTGTATGTTAACAAACATACAAACTTATCTCACTCATTTATCTGTGTGCCTATCTGACGAACGCTGCACATTCTGTTTAGCTTGTCCCCTTAACCCTGGTTGGGGAACCCAGGCTTAACAGTCACTATGTAAATAAAAGAGTTGAAGTTCACCGTTTAACCGGCTCATCTCCATTCATTATTGCCCATGTTTCAAACTTGACAGTAGCCCTTCACAGTTAATTATGATAATTTGATGATCAGCTAAAGCTGATGATTTGCTTTGATGACTCCTAGCATGGGAGGCTGAGGAATTCTGGGAGTTGAAGTCCACAAATTTTAAAAGGGCCATTGTTGGCCACCCCTTCTTTAAAGCAGGAGTCTCCAAACCTGAGAACTTTTACAACATATTTTTAAAAATATAATAGTGGCATGTTTAGAAATTAAAAAGGGGATAAACAATGGAAAATTATAATTTAATATGAATTTGTGAATTGTTATTAGACTATATAATCTGGTAAACACTGCAAATATGATTATCAATATTTAGTAGTATAGTAATAAAATGAGTGAGGTTAAGAATATAGATTGACACAAAAATAGCATATTGGAATATTGAATAATCAAGATTGATAATTTAACAAAATATATGTATTAATATAAGATTTTAAAAGACTGTCAACCAGGGGTGGGATTCAAATTTTTTAACAACCAGTTCTGTGGGCATAGCTTAGGTGGTGGGCGTGGCCAACTCAATATCACTCATATCGAGGCACGCATCTCCTCGCCTGGCCTCTCATGACTGTGGGGATGCTGCAACAGTCGTAAGTGTGAAAAATAGTCATAAGTCACTTTTTTCAGTACCATTGTAACTTTGAATAGCCACTCCACTCAAGCAAAGTACCAGCAAAGGAGGGAAAGAAAACTCCAGAGTGGTTCCTGAGATGGGAAGTGCAGTCCTGCCAAGAATGTAATAAAGGTTAACGGAGAGGCAGTTTCTGTAAGCAACACCAGAATGTTTCCTTCCTGCCTCCCTTGCAGGATTAGGCCAGTAATTTCTTCTAACAATCGGCTCTCCGAACTGGTTAGAATGTCAACAACCAGTTCTAGCAAATAGGTGCGAACTGGTAGAATCCTACCCCTGCTGTCGATTATATTAAACAAGATGAATATTGTCATATTTGTATCAAACTGTACGACACTACGGAACAACACTGTTCAACACAATGATATTTTTGTTGTAACAAAAAAGATATTGCCAAAAAAAAAAAAAGCAAATGATCAATTTTAGCTGATCGTCAATTGATCATAATTGCTGGTTGAGGAATTATGGGAATTGAATCCACAAGTCGTAAAGTTGACAAGTTTGGAGAGTCCTGCTCTAGACTGTAGGACCTTGGGCTTGTTCCTGATGGTCGATCTCTGGAGACAACTTGAATATTTCAACTATCATGCTGGGTCTATTTAATCCTGTCTGATGACTTCTTTGCAGGATTTAATAGCTTACCAGAAGGGGAAGGAAGAACACAGCTGAAAGCACTGGGAACTCACATTTGCTCGGGGGCAGAAACCAGGCTGAAAGTATCACACTGCATTAATAAACTAGAATAGGGAATATATTCACCAAGAATTTTTATAGCCTTGCAATGAATAAATCACACCCAGAACCTAGATTAATATTTTGCAGTCGAGAGATTCTTTCTTAGCTCAAAAATATTGGAAATTCCCTCCTGTCTTTTATTATGAATGAATGGATGAATGAATTCTTTATTGGCACAAGGAATTTGTCTTGGTGTATGTGCTCTTAGAGACTTTTAGTTTCCGCTGCCAAGAATTGGAAGGATTTGAAGAGATACAATTAATGGGAGAGGCAGGTCTTGTAGTTACTGTTGTTGAGCCAAGTGCCCCCTATTCTGTATCGGTGTATTTGGTTTTGTTTGCCTAAGTGTAACATTTTACTTTTCTCACCACTGAATTGTGCTTTGTGAGATAGGGCCCAGGGTTCAAGTCTGTCTAGATCCTTCTGGATCTTGAACCTGTCTTCTAAGTTGATGTTCTGACCCAAGCCTCGTTCAAAGCAAACAAGCACTAAACAGAGATAAAAGCAAAACCTTTTTAATGCTTCTCTGTGAATTCCGTTCATTCACAGTAAAGCGCGATTCAAAACTCATTGTCCCCGATAAGAAGAAACCTTGCCAGGGTTGTGCAACGCTGCCAAGAACACTAGATTAAATTGCAAGGAAATAATCAAAACCAAATGTCTCCAAACACGAACCAGGATAGTCCGAACTTCCACAAGACTTGAAGCGCAAGAACTTCTTTGCTTCCTGCAAAGAATCCCACCTCTGAGGGCTGGCTTTTATCCCTTAAGGGAGGGGCCATCACCTTGCAGCCTTAATCCTGAGTCGCCCATGTTGCTGCTGCAGCTGTTCTTTCCTTCGAGCAGCCCTGCATGCACGCAAACTGGGCCCAGGCTCCTCGGGGGCCTCTTCATCACTGCTGCCAGCCTCCACAAACTCCGAAGGCAGAACTCCACTCTGATAGTCCTGGCCCCATCCCTGCATCACATGCAGGCCCCTCATCTGAGTCTTCGCTCTCTGAGACCTCAGCCGCCCACACCTGCTGCCGGCAAACCACAACAGGTGATAGCTATTCCTCCTAGCTTGGTTTGGATCAGTGGTGGGATTCAAAAAGATTTACTAGCAGTTCTGTGGGCATGGCTTGGTGGGCATGACATGGCATGGCTTGGTGGGCATGACATGGCATGGCTTGGTGGGCATGACATGGCATGGCTTGGTGGGCGTGGCAGGGGAAGGATACTGTAAAATCTCCATTCCCACCCCACTCCTGGGGGAAGGTTACTGCAAAATCCCCATTCCTTTCCCCACCCCACTAACCTGCTTTCCAGCTCCATTCTCCTGTGCAGGACAACAAAAGAAGACCCAGCCAATCAGCTGGGACTCGGGAGGCAGAGAATAGATGGGGGCGGGGCCAGTCAGAGGTAGTATTTGCCAGTTCTTTGAACTACTCAATATTTCCCCTACTGGTTCTCCAGAACTGGTCAGAAGTTCTGGTGCTGAATACCACCTCTGGTTTGGATTGATAGATTGTTCGGCTTCTAAACTGCACCAAATTTTATGGCTTTTTGGTTTTTCACTGCCTTCCACATTTCCATGCACTTCCTCAAATTCAGATTCTGCTCATGTATTACTTCAACTTTATTTCTTTATTTTTTTCTTCTCTCTCTCTGAAGTTTCCCAGCTGGATAGCCTATAGCCCTGTAAGTCTCATGCTGTTAAAGCAAGTAAACATCAGATTTTGCCACTATCCCTTCCATCTGGAATCAGCCATAAAAGACTTGCAAGATGAACTTGCTTTGAAGATTTTAGTCTCTCCGTTCAAGCTGTCAATATTTCTGTGATGGTCAAGAAATGCTCCTTCAGAAATCAGTGTGCCTCTTGTAAACTTAGTATAGCCACCCCTGCCCGAGGAATTATCCAATACACATTTGATTTGCTGCAGACCATCTCTATTCCTAACCTTTAGCTGAGGTCTGCAAGTTGTCTAACTCAGTGTTACTTTTATCAGCTTTCTGATAAAAGGATCAGCCAGGGTTGTTACAAGATTTACGCATGCATATCTCCTTGTTCTTGCCAGACAGACTCTACAATTACAGGCTTTCTGATTTACTTTCAAGTGTGTGTGTATGACCTTGCTTTATTTTAGCAGACAGCCCATCAAGGTGACATGATAGCTTTTTTTCCACTACTTGAGGGGCTGTTACAGAGAAGAGGAGGTTTACCTATTATTCTAAGTACATAGGGCAGGAGAAGAAGTGGAAGATCATTAGAGAGAGAGGCAGGCAGTGGGCAGTGAATTAGTCTGAATGGGATTCAGCTATTAACTCAAGCTTCCTCTTTCCGACATGTATTCAAGATGGACAGTGATTAACATTTATATGTATTTATATGTAAGGGTGTAATCTATCTATCTATCTATCTATCTATCTATCTATCTATCTATCTATCTATCTATCTATCTTTCTATCTATCTATCTATCTGCGAAATACCACTCATGCATCATCACAAAATCTCCAGAACCGTAAAGTCTACAAACTTGAAATTTGGCACGTATGTTTCTCTTGGCTTCTAGGTGCTCACTAAAAAAGAATTTTTCGAAATGACCATCAGAGCATTTAGTATTTCCTATATTATTATTATTGACAGGCTCTGATGCGAAGGAGTTCTACTCCCCCTCCCCACCTGAAAAGAGATCTATTCCAAATGCAAAACACAAGCTGAGGAAAGGAGTTTCAGTTTCAGAGTACCAAGCAGCTTTAGTACAGAACAGTTGAGCTAAGCCATGCCCAGGCTCCTTGCTGTCTCCTTTTTGCTCACACAACATATTCTGTTTCACTTTCCAAACAGCCCTCAACTCTCTCACACACTGACAGGACGCTAGCCAGATCAATACGGATGGAGGCTGGTAGGCAGAGGCACAATTTTTTCCCCCTTATTTTCCTCCCAAAAAACTAAGCCCGATCACATAGTTTCGTAGCGAAGCATGGGTATAAAGCTAGTGTATGTATATAGCATATCTATATGTGTGCTATGTTTGTGTACACTTTTGAGAGAAGGCAACAAAATTTCATTTTTAATGTACGCCAGTAAGAAAGCTTATCTTAATCTTTACAAGAATGCTATAAAACCATAAGTCAATGAAAAATGCCACATGGAAATGACCATTCTGTGTTGGCATAGCTTCTTGTTTTTCATTTTAGAATTTCAGTGGCTTATACTCTAGGATTTGAATTGTTTAATCTTGAGACATTGTCAGGTTTTTATTTTATCATCCGAAAAGTCATTCAAACACAAAACGGCCATCTGCTTATGAAGCTTAATACCTGCTATTTCTTCTGGTCATTGATAGGATTGTGGTGTGCATATAAAGATAAAACTTTGTTATACATCCTTTGGAGACCTAGTGGTTAATAATAAATATCAAAATTGACAGAGAATCAAAAATTTGGAGAAAAAAATGATTTGCATTCATCTTTTCTGCTGTTCTCCTGGATGAGGTGGCATAGCAACCTTTGTATAAAATATCACACAGGGAACTGAATGGATGTCTCTGGGATAAATTATTGTCCAATTGAGAAATGGGCTCTGAGGACATGGCAGGAAATCAAAAGTGTTGCTGAACAAAATGATACAGCCAGTTAATCTGAATAAACAAAGCTGGCATCTTGGAAATGCTTAGAGCTTAAACTAAAAACATAGAAGTTTCATCCCATAATTTACATTCTGTTTTTTTTTTTAACCTATTGGCTAGAAGGCCACTCTTTCCTGCATTCTCTCTCTCTCATTAGAATAGAATAGAATAGAATAGAATAGAATAGAATAGAATAGAATAGAATGGAATGGAATGGAATGGAATGGAATGGAATAGGATAGGATAGGATAGGATAGGATAACAGAGTTGGAAGGGACCTTGGAGATCTTCTAGTCCAACCCCCTGCTTAGGCAGGAAACCTAGACTACTTCAGACAAATGTTTATCCATCCTCTTCTTAAAAACTTCCAGTGTTGGAGCATTCACAACCTCTTGGAGGCAAGTTGTTCCACTGGTTAATGGTCCTCAATGTCAGGGAATTTCTCCTTAGTTCTAAATTGCTTCTCTCCTTGATTAGTTTCCACCCATTGCTTCTTGTCCTGCCCTCAGGTGCTTTGGAGAATAGCTTGAACTGATAATATTGATTGATAATAGATATATTATTATATCTGCAAAATGGTGGACACGGTGTCACAATCAAAGCCTTCCCCTTTGTGCAGGATTTAGTTGGTAGAACTGTGTTGCTTTAGAAGGTGCTTCCTTGAGTAAATGTGTCCAATATGCCCTTTGTTGTGTATACAATAAAGTTAATAAAGTGTGAGCTTGGGGTGAAGTGCAGGGTTCTGGCCCTGCACTTCTGATTGGCTATTGGGCGGCCATACCAGATTGGCCAGTTCTAACGAATCCGATTGGCCCTTAACTAAGAGTTCCTATTGGTTGAAAGAGCTAGCGTTCCTAGCTCGTTATTGGTTAAAACTTATAAGGGATGCCTATATAAGGCAGAGTTCACTGTTGTTAAATTGAGAAGTCACTATGTAATTAAAGAGCTGAAGTTCACCGTTCAGAGGCTGTCTCCATTCATTTCGACCCATGCTCAGTTCTTAACACCCTTGCTTTTCATTCTTGTTTATTCCCTGATGGGGGGGAACATTTCTTGTTGCTTATATTTCTATCTAGGGCTTAAAGTGCTTATTGCTTCTTTTGGTGTAGCTGTTTTGATGGGTTTTAAAGATAGGAAAACCAAAGCCACGGATATTCAGCAGGAGTTAGATGAGTTAAAGAGGGGTGCAAAGGAGAAGGAAGGAAGGAAGGAAGGAAGGAAGGAAGGAAGGAAGGAAGGAAGGAAGGCAATGTGAGAGTATTTGTGTGCACATAAAGGGAAGCAAACAACCACAACACTATTAATAAACACTCGAGAAAGAATATTGGAAAAGTTTTGCATGTTTTAAAATTAAATCAAAGGACATTTTTTCCACCACAGGTTGAGGAACAAACTCAGTGAAGGAAAAAGAAATCTCCTCTCAGAGCAAATTCCCTTCACGACCATCTTCAGGATCTGATTGCAGAATTGACTCCAAAGATTCCCCAGAGGCTGCGTTTATGAGAAGCTGGGGACCTACTGGATCTATGATAAAATGACAACTGAGGACTCTCTGAGACACAGCAGTTTGAGAAGCGCACAAATGTTTTCCCCAACTGAGGCTCTCAGCGCTGCTTTGATTGCAGATGTTTCCTTTTATGAGAACATCTGGTCAGTCTTTGTAAGAAGCAGAAGTTTCAATAATGGCTGTTTTCCTCCTGCGGATTTCTTCCCCTTCCCTTTCCCTCTCTGGTGGTTAAGGCTATAGCTGTGATGGCGAACCTATGGCATGGGTGCCAGAGATGACACACAGAGCTGTCTCTGCAGGTATGCAAGCCATTGCCCCAGCTCAGCTCTGCCACGCATGCACGCACGCCTCCTGCCGACCAGCTGGACTTCGGGTCTCTGCTACACATGTGCAGGCAGTGGGGTGTGTTAAGTTCTGCGCATGGGTGCAAGGAACGGAGACGAGGCAGTGAACAGTGAACTTCAACTCTTTATTAATCATCCTGAACAGAGCAAAAAACCCTAGGGCAGCAGCAGCCCTTTTATAGGGCAGGCTGCTGACCTATTAGCCAATGAGAAACATGGAAGTGTTAAACCCTTGAACCAATGAGAGTGGCTCGTTAACAGCCAATCAGATTCCCCAGAACGGACCAATCCGATATCGCTATTATCGGCCAATCAAAAGTGCAGGATTAGAACCCTGCTTTTTCTTTAACATTTGTTAAAACTTTATTTGAGTGCTTTTATTAGTTCATAACAGGGTGCATGCGGGAGATGCACACACATTGCACTTTGGGGGCTTTGTGCACACATACACGCATTTGCACACTTGTGCTTTGGGCACTCAGTGCCGAAAAGATTAGCCATCACTTGGCTATAGGCTAGAAAGAAGGAGACTGTGAGCTCAAGTGCTGCCTCAGCCATGAAAGCCAGCTGGGGGACTTTGGGCCGATCATGAGGAGACAGTAAATTCTAATCCCGCCTTAGGCATGAAAGCCAGCTGGGTGACTTTGGGCCAATCATGAGGAGACAGTAAATTCTAATCCCGCCTTAGGCATGAAAGCCAGCTGGGTGACTTTGGGCCAATCACTCTCATCACAACCCATCACCCAGGGTTATCATTGTGAGGAACATAGGAAGAAGAAGGTGTGTTGGATATGTTTGCGCTCTTGAGTTATTTGTATAAATAATGAGGGCAGGATGCACATAAATGAAAAATAAATGCATGGTGATCAGAATGTTTCCCAAGCTAAAATTTCTATGCTTAATTTATTTTTCTTTTCTCCAAAGGGTCTTTTTCCAAGGATTCTCAGGGAATCTGTCCTTTCCACAATTATCATACATGGTAGGATAATGGAATGGCTAATGGAATGGCCTTGGGGAACTGCCAGATTAAAGAAAGCAAAGATAAACAGAGGCATAGAATCAAAATAACGTGAAGTATTAATAACACTTTATAGAAACTTAATAAGGCCACACCTGGAATATTGTATCTGGTTTTGGTCACCAAATTGCAAAAATGATGTTGAGACTTTGGAAAAAGTGCAGAGAAGAGCAACCAAGATGATTAAAGGCCTGGGACTAAAACATACGAAGAAAGGATGCAGGATTTGGGTATGGCTAGTCTAGAGAAAAGAACTACGAGTGACATGATAGCAGTAGTCCAGTATTTGAGGGGCTGCCACAAAGAAGAAGGGGTGAATCTATTTTCTAAAGCACCAGAATACAAGACAAGAAACAAAGGATGGAAATTAATCAAGGAGAGAAGCAACCTGGAATCAAGGAGAAACTTCATAAGAGTGAGACCAATCAACCAGGGGAACAGCTTGCCACCAGACATTGTGGGCACTCCATCACTGGAGGTTTTGAAGAAGAGACTGGACAGTCACTTGTCTGAAATGATATAGGCCCTGCTGCTTGAGCAGGGGGCTGGACTAGAAGACCTCCAAGGGCCCTAGCAGCTCTATTCTGATTCTGATTCAGCCCAGATTTGTAACCTGGGGAAAACATCTCAGCTAAGATCCTCTCTAGTTCTCATGCAATTAAAGGAGTGAGGGAACAAACACGTTCAGATTTGCAAGATTTTGTTACTATATCTTTATAATAAAAGTGCAGGTAGTCCTTGACTTATGGTTGGTAATTTAGTGACCATTCAAAGTTACAATGGACTGATGCAATATGGACTATGACCATAGAACAAAACCAGGGGTGGGATTCTACTGGTTCTGACTGGTTCTATAGAACCCTTTGTTAATTTTCTAAGCAGTTCGGAGAACAGGTAATTAGAAGTAATCTCCTTTTGTTTTTTTCCACGTTACATAACAGATAAAAGATAATCAGAGTTGGAAGGGACCTTGTAGGTCATCTAGTCCAACCCCCCCCTCCCAAGTGGGAGACCCCACACCATTTCTGACAAATGGCAGTCCAATCTCTTCTTGAAAGCCTCCAGTGATGAAGCTCCCACAACTTCTGAAGGCAACTTCTGTCCCATGGGTTGATTATCCTCACTGTCAGAAAGTTTCTCCTTATTTCCAGGTTGAATCTCTCCTTGTTCAGTTTCCATCCATTATTTGTCTGGCCTACAGGCACTTTAGAAAATAGCTTGACCCCTTCCTCCTCTCTGTGGCAGCCCCTCAAATATTGGAAGACTGCTATCATGTCTCCCCTGGTCCTTCTCTTCCCTAGACTAGCCAGGCCCAGGTCCTATAACTGTTCTTCATTTGTTTTAGTCTCCAGTCCCCTACTCATCCTGGTTGCTCTTCTCTGCTCTTTTTTTCTAGAGTCTCAACATCTTTTTTGTAATGTGGTGAACAAAACTTGATGTAGTATTCTAGGTGTGGTCTTACTAAGGTTTTATAGAGTGGTATTAGTACTTCCCTTGATCTTGATTGTATCCCTCTGTTAATGCAATTTAGGATTGCATTGGCTTTTTTGGGTGCTGCTGCACACTGCTGGCTCATATTTAGCTGGAGGGACTCCAAGATCCCTCTCCCAGTTACTGCTATTGAGCCTGGTTTCACCCAATTTTTTGTGTACTTTTGGTTTTTCTTGCCTAAGTGTAGGACTTTACTTTTCTCTACATTGAATTTCATATTGGTAGCTACAGCCCAGTGTTCTAGTTTGTCAAGATATATTCTTGCCAGTACGCCTAGACTTCCTGTCTCAGGAACTTCTGGGGCCTGACGTTCTTAAAGGGGAAGGGTTGTTTTAAGATTTTTACACTGCTGTTGGGAGGAAATAACTTCCCTGGGCAATCGGCACTTTGAAGAAATAATTGAATTGTGATTTCCCACAAGGCTTCAGAGCACATGGAAACATGACTCTATTAGTGTCTTCAAGACCTTAAAGCAGCTATGCAATCTCAGGAAAAGATACAGCTGCTTTAAGTGGTTGCAGGTATGGAGATAACTTCATGCCCCCCTGTGAATTCAGGAAAGGATAGGGGTGGCTGCTGGGGGTTTGCAGGGGTTTGGGAGACCCCCTAGCTAAGATTCTGTGCAGTTTGGAGGACCCTCCAAATCCCACTCCTGGGTGGCCCCGCCCACCCTGCCCCTCCCCTCCCAGGAATCCCCACATGGTCTGTTTTGGATGCAGGTAAGTGCAGAGCATGCTCGGAAGTTCAGGCAGAGTGAAAAATGAGCCTCTGAGAAGTTCAGGAAGGCTGGAAACGGGCCCATTTCCAGCTTCCAGTGGTGGGGGGAAGAGAGAGAGAGAAAGAGACTTTTGGCTTCATGCAAGGAAAGCAGCAGAAGCAGCAGAAGTCTTTCTTTCTCTCCCCCAAACTCCGCCAGAAACGAGTCTTTGTGAGACTTGTTGTGCCAGTGCAGCCTCTTGGAGCAGGAGGCCTTGTAGGGTCCCAAAGGCTAATTTCTGGCAGAGTTTGGGGGAGAGAAAGAAAGACTTTTGCTGCTTTCCTTGCGTGCAGCCAAAAGCAGAAGAAAGAAGCAGAAAGAAGCAACACGGTGCCCAGGCGTGGTGCGTGGGGCGAGTGCCCTTTCCTCCCTCCCCTTACTACCTCGTGCTGTTTGCAATGCAAGCAACACAAGCCTTGTGTTCCCATGGGCCATGTGGGTGGCGCAGCCTTGTATTCCCGTGCAGCCTGGATTAATTGCTTTGGGGGTGATGTTTCTCTGCGGACCAACAAAATATTCTCGAGGACCACCAGTGGTCCCCGGCCCACTGGTTGGCGACCACTGCTTTAAAGGGTTGCAGGCACTATGATAACTTCTTGTTCCCACCCAAACCCAGAAACAGATGCGGCTGTCTTAAAGAGCAGCCGACAGATTCTGCTTTCATACTCTTATCTGAATACAAGAAATGACATAGCTGGGCTTCAGAGGCAATCTGACGCATTGTGCGGCTCCAGAGAGTACTGTGAAGAAGTCCTGTAAGTTTTGTTGAAAACATAATAAAATTCAGAAAATGTTTCCAAAGTTTGTGGATTTAACAGGGATTCCTCACCCCCACCCCTGTTATAATTGGTTGAAAAACAACTTAGCCGATTTGAGTTCTTTTAGCACTTAAGAAGCAGTGACTCATAGGTTACCACACTGAATGAAAGAGAATAATATATAAACGGATGCAGGAATAGACATTTGTGTTAATTGTTACATAGACCCTTGTTACTCTTCCGATAAACATTCTCCTCAGTTTTGAAAACTAATTTCTCCTGGGGGGAAATGACAGAATAACTGAGTTGGAAGGGACCTTGGAGGTCTTCTAGTCAACTCTCGCCCTAGCAGGAGATCCTATACCCATTCTGAAGAATTGGCTATCCAGTCTCTTCTCACAAACCTCCAGCAAATTTCTCCTTAATTCCAGATTGCTTCTCTCCTTGATTAGTTTCCACCCATTGCTTCTTGTCCTCGCTTCTCCTACGGTGTTAGGGATACTCCCTAGCAGAACCTACACGGCAGGCAGGCAGGCAGGCAAATATGTGAGATAAACGTTTTTGTAGCTTACACTCAGTAAAACAGATATACTGTGCTAGTTAAATAGTTTATTCCAGTAAGAGTTTTAGCATAGTCAAAACAGTCCATATATCATATACCAGTTCAGTCCATCCGGGGATGATTCATTTGCAAAGTTCAGTGTCGAAAAAGAGGTCAGTAAACTTACAAATATCAGTCCAGTAATATATCTCTTCGCAGTAGAGATAAAAAGAAGTCAAACCTCCTTTCTTCCTTCAGCAGCAGCAGGGAACCATCAATCCATCATTGTCAGCAATCAATCCAGCAATCCAGCAATACAGGCAAGTTCTCTTGCTCCCTCTTAGGGCGGTTTTACAACCGCACCCAAAATTACATGCTTTGCAGTTTAAAGTGACACACACTTAAACTCACTCTCATAGTTTATATATATTATTTTACCCAAACTACGTTAGGTATCCTTGTTATTCCTAACATCGCGGGATCATAGATATCGTCTCCACAATCTTCTGTGGAAAATTCTCTCTCTCTCTCTCTCTCTTTCTCCCACCCACTCTGTCTCTGAATCCATTTCTATTGTCTCTATCTGTATCGCTTCTATTATCTCTGCCTTTATCATCTCTCTATCGTCTCTATCTGCCTATCTTTATCTCTCTATTTCTCTCTTTCTACCACTACCTTTCTTTCTCTCCCTCTCCCTCTCTCTATCTTTCAATCACTCTCTCTATCTGTCTATCATCTATCTATCTATTTATCTATATCTCTCAACCTTTCCATCTTTATCTTCTTTCTGAAGGTTAAACATGTTCACCTGCAATCTTAGATGATGATGATGATTATCATTATTATTATTATTATTATTATTATTATTATTAATCCATTAATATTCCTCACTAACTTTCTTTAAATCCGTTCCCTTTACTTTGCTCTGGATAGTTAGCTCTTGCTGAGGCACAGTGAAATGTAAACCTTGTAGCTGATACTGAAAATAGAGACAAGAAAACTGCCATTATAGTGGGAACTAAACATATCTTTAAATAAACACAGAATGTTGCTTTGGTTAGCCAATATTTGAAATTCCCCTGAAAATGAACAGCAAGATGGGAGAGTCCCAAGCATTAAAAAAAAAAATAGATAAGCCAGAAGGGAGGAAAAAAAATGCCAAAAATTCAGAAATGAACAATGGTAACCATAGAAAATCCATAGAAATGAATAATGGTAACAATTTAATAAATTTATTTTTTGCTCTCTCTTCATAGTAGTTGTGTNGGCAGCCTATTGCTGTGCCAGAATGGTTTTTTCTTCATCCTGATTGGTTGGGAGTCTTGGTCTGTGTTTATTGGTCCTGGAGTTTGCTGTGTTCTGCTTGATTGGTGTTTCTAATATCTTCTGTCTGTTTTGAAGCTCTTTTTGTATCTTGATTGGCTGGCAATATTGTGTTACTTTATTGGAGGCCTTTAGTGCAGCTTGGCTCCAGGTAAATG
>BHEV01008942.1:0-17170 GCA_004319985.1 Emydocephalus ijimae | reverse complement strand
ATATATATATATATATATATATATACATACACATACACATACACACACACACACACACACACACACACACACACATTCTAAGAATTATTGAAGAGCTGTTGGCGAATAACCTGAAGTCTCTCTAAAATGAAGTGTTCGCAAGATGTTTCTTAAGAAATTCATGTGTTTCTAGAGAAAACAATTGAAATGTATAGGATAATGGTTTTGTTTCTTTCATACTGTTTGCATTGAAAGTAGCTTACCAGGCTCGTTAGACATGGCTGACCAAGTGAGGTACATGGTGTAGAGAGTAATCACAGAAGACTGGAGAAGACCAGAATGAGGTTGATATTCCTATTTGACACAAGTAATTTTTAATAATGTAAATTATTTTATGATTGGAATCATGAAAGTTTAAGATTAAAAGCTATAGCTAAAAATGCTTCATTTCTGCTCCAGTATCATAAGTCTTGACTTATGACCATAATTGAGCCTGGAATTATGGTTGTAAGTCAGGCAACATGTGAACAGACCTGGTTCTACAGCATTTTTTGTGATGGTTGTTAAGATGGTCCATTTTACCCAATGGGCATTTTTTATCAATAATTGGAAGTGAATACCAGAAAACAGCAAAAAATATTGAAAACTGTGACTGCAAGATGCTACATATAGCCATAAATGTGAGCTCCCTGCCAAATGCCCAAAATGAGATCACAGGACTGCAGGATGTATGCAGCCATCATAACTTTGAAATTGGGTCGTAAGAACCTTTTTGTGGTCTAAATGACTAGTCATAAGTTAAGAACTACTTATATTCAGCATGGTCAGAGGCATAAAATTATCTGGGGCACAACTGTCCACATCTTGTTTTTTGCAGCCTCTAGAACATTCTCTCATCAACCACAGAACCAAACCATCAGCAACTCATAATGTAATTTTCACCATTCTGAAGAGGGAAACTGTTGTACATGTCCACAAATACATTTAGTACTTTAAAAAAAGAACTAACCTGACATCTTTCTCAAAACTCAAAATTGTGTGTCTGGCTTATATCGGCATATCATTCCAACCTTTCCACTATCCCCAAAGTTAAATCTAGTCCTTACATCAAAAGGCTATTCAAACAGGACAAAAAGAATTTATGTTCTGTATTCACTGATTTATTCTTAGAAGCATTTTCAAAATATATAATCCACCAATATAACACCTAAAGAAAAATAAATCAACTAAGTTTGTTCACTTGAAAGCACTGCTTCATCATCATACCTGGACTTTGGGAAGGATTGATGTGATCGATACAGCAATGCATGCAATCATATTAAAGCTGATGAACAACTTGTTCTCAATACAGCCTTCTGGTTTTGTGTAGAAGACATAGAAGAGTACGATGGCAATGAATGACAGAATGTAGTTCAAGATGGTGCAGGACAGGAGAGCTGAAGAAAACAAGCAGATCCCGGTTAGAAGTACTCAAGTATCAAAATGGTCCAATAATATTGTTTAAAGATGCAATTCATTTGTGAAAAAAACTGTTGTCACGTAGGAAGATCTAAGTTTTCTCCACAGAGAGCATCATTTTATCCTATTAAGTGTGCAAAATGCTACGATCTAAAAATGGGTGTCAAACTCGATTTCACTGAGGGCCGCATCAGGGTTGCCTAATTTGTGGGTGTTGCTTGGTGGTCATGTGACTGGCTGGGCATGGCTTGTATGTAAATATTAGAAATATTGATGTAAATATTGATTTTTTATAAAAAACAGCATATACCCAAAATCAGGCAAAGCAGAGAAGCAGATTGAGTTGCGCACAGAATCACAGATTCATTCAGAGATCTATCTTTCTGCCATCAGCTTCCTGAGTCTGCACTGAATAGAAACTTCAGTACTAAGATTTTATCTTGTTTATCTGTAGAATTGCTAAAAAGCAGAGCCAAAAATCTAAAGATTAGCTAGAAAGCAAGAAATCCAATGATTTCCTGCTTTCTAGCTGATCTAAATCTCCCGGCACAGCAGAACAGCTGATGGCCTGCGGGTGGGGTGGGGGGAAAGCAACTTAGCAGGCAAGTTTGCTTGGTAAGGAGTGAGTTGGCGGGGAGGGTTCCCACGGGCCATGTGGGTGGTGCAGCCTTGTGTTCCTTCATAGCCTGGATTAATTGCTTTGGGGGGCTGCTCTGGGGGTGACATTTCTCTGTGGACCACCATTTTCTTGCGGACCACTAGTGGGTCATGGCCCACTGGTTGACGACCACTGCTATAGAGAAGGTTCGGTTTTTCAAACCTGGCCTCTTTTTAAGACTTTCAACTCCTTTCAACTCAGCATGCTGAGAATTCTGAATGTCGAAATCTACACGTCTTAAAGTTGCCAAGTTTGAAAAACACTGTAATAGGTGGCTCTAAATACAGCCAATAAATTGCCCAAGCAAAGAGAAACCCAAAGCAGCATGCATTAAAGCTGCTGTTTCATTTTGTTATTCATCAGCCAAATGAATCTTACCAGCATACCAGCACCTGGAATTTCCCTCTTCCATCCGTTCAACCCAGGACTCATTCCAGGAATGAGCAAAATCCACAAGCAGCACCAGCTGGATGAGAATAAAGAGGAAGGCACCCCCAGTTCCAAAAACAAATAACACTAGAAAGAAAGAAAGAAAAAGATACCATCATGACAGCATCTGGGTAAATGGAGCCAGAGAATTGTCTTCCATGTGATGTACTGAACAGGGACGTGAATGAGGGGCTATAACCCAAATAGGAGAAGACAGAAAGCTGATCAATAATTATCTCCATTCATATACGGTATGCACTTTAATTTCTATGCCTTTTAAAACTCATAAAGCTATTTCAGGCGCTATGAAGATGACACAAAAGGTCTTTCTGGTTGGTGCTACACCAGGGAATTTACTGATCAGGTAAGAATCCATTTAAAACAATTTACGAGCAATTTTTTAAAAAAGAAATCCAGGTGCATGCAGCACAGGAGTGCTTTTTTTCCTTGATATATTTTTTTATTATTTACAACTGTAAGTGCACAACACAGTGCAACCGTTTTGGCATTACATCTGCCATACATGCAAAAATATTACTAGACCATTAGCATTCATATTATTGATACAATATTTACTCTTTAATTCTCTTCATCCTGGTTATTTTTGTTCCAACCTTCCCTTCTTTTTTGCAACCACTATAAAACTTATTCCATATTTCATAAATTGATTCCCCCTTATTTTTCAATTCTAAGGTTAGCCGTATCCGATTCTGCACAAGCCATTGTTTTCCTTATTATCTCTTTCTGGTGGTATGATTCCATTCTTCCAATACTGTGCAGGAGGTTCTTTGAACTGCAATTAAGGATAAGCCATCCTACTTGAGAATGATCAGAGCTGAATTCTAATGTGGATTTGAAGATAAATGGGAGACCCCACTGTATGCAGTGACTAAGTTGCTGGCCTGGAAACCAGGAAGCATGAATTCTTGTCCTCTCTTAGACTGGCTTGGTGACTTTGGGCCATAGTCACTCTTTGTCATCCCTCTCCGCTAGGTTATTGTTGAGAAAAATAGGACATGGGAACATTAAGCATGTATTCCTTGAGTAAATAAAAAATAAAGACAGGATAAAGACATTTGAAGAAAACCTAGAATGGCAAATTGGGAACGGTTATACATACCGCAGAGGACATATTTGCAAATATTTGCATAGTAGTTGCACTTCTATAATATCTCTTAGAGTGATAACATACTACTGGAGTAGTAATCCTAAAGTCTGATCATCTTACAAAGAGAAAGAGAATTATACCTTGCTCATGTCACTCCCTTTCCCTCGTGATCATTCTGGAAGCCAAGTTTTATAGCCTGTTTGGCATTTGTCTCCCCTGTGCAACATTTACTTTTGCTTTCTTGGGTAGATTAACATGAAAAAATGTTAAAAAACAGAAGGTGCCCATGTATATGAAAGCAAAGAAGTGGTTTTCTATTAGATGTCTCTCTTCTGTGAAGCCATTGATTGTAATAACTTGACGAAGCATTGAGTAGCAACCACTATGTAGCACACATTCATCCAAACCCCCCTCTAGTAATTCTTCCTTGGACTATCAAATGGCTATGTCTATATAAGCATTTCATTCGCTGGATATTATTTGACATTTTTAAAAAATAATTTGTACTGACTACCATTAGAGTTCAATAAATGATGACATTTCCTGATCCATTCACACTTGCCTCTTGTGAAAGTCCCTTCTGGAATATAAAATGCCCCAACCATGATTCCAACAATTGCAGCTACTTTGAAGAACCAAAATCTATGAAAAATAAAGACAACAATTGAGAATTATTTCTCTGCCTATATTAAGCTAACAGAAGTAAATATTTCTAATGGGATGCATCTGGTTATAGGAATAAGTTTCACTGGTGATTTTTAATTGAAAGACCACATTAAGAGGCAGTTTTAATATCTATGCCCTGACACAATGAGTCGAAGTTTGGAAGTTGGGTATTTATACCATTATAATCCCCAGGACAAGCAATTTGCTAAATGTACAACAATCACACTACCAATATAGCCAAGAATAAGGGACTGTTATTTGCAATATGTCGCGATTACCAGGTTACCTTCTCCTGTTAAATTTATATCTGAAAATATATAAACTGAAATTAATCATTATCCTATTTCATTTCATGGGTATGTATTTATTCAACTTCCCTGCTTGGAACAATGAATGTTTCCTACTTTGACATTTGTGTTAACCCCATTCAGTTTTGGAAATTGATCATTTCAGGCTGTGGGCAAAATAAATAAGGGATTAGTCCCTGTTTTCCATCTAACTCACCCATTGTGTATGGCAGCCCGTGGGTCTTTACTCGATTTCACTTGTATCATAAATAAGGCAAAAAGGCAGAAAAACACGGCCATAGCAAAACTGATGCGATAGACAGCTCTATATCCAACCAAAGCTTCACAATCAAAGCCATCACAAAAACCAGGCACCTGAAAGAGAACAATAAATTATGCAAGTAGATTATACAATATTCATTTTCCTCAAATCTTATTCTTACAGATTATGACTATGGTTGAAAATCCATGGTTTATAAGTTGTTATTCTGTACAACTCCAGGTTAAGACATGTTATCAAGCTGACCATCTATAGGTAATCCTCAATTTACAAGTGGTCATTTAGTGACAGTCTGAAGTTACAACAGGCCTACAAAAACTACTTACAATTCAATGTTGAAGATACAACACTGTACACATCCTCAACTGATCACATGACCATATTTTAAGCACTTAGCAACTGGTTGCCTTTATGGCCATTGACTTGTGAAGACTCTGTAATTATTTACGATTCCAAGGAGAAAAAATATTTGACTGGCTGCAGATTCCGATTCAAGACTTAATGCTGGTACAGACCAAGTCAACTCAGTTTGCTCATGTCTAGGGCTCAATGTTTAATAGACTTCCTAATTTGGTCATAGCTTATTGAGAGCAGAATAATCTGAGTTAAGTTCCAGTTTTTTTGAAAGCATTCAAGTCTAGTACAATATTATTAGATATTGTTAGGAGGGAAAATTTACCTTTATCAAAGTGTGTGTGTGTGAGAGAGAGAGAGAGAGAGAGAGAGAGAGAGAGGGAGGGAGGGAGGGAGAGGGGGGGAGGGAGATTGTAGGATCATGAAGAGATGAAGGTTCTCTTTCCTGTTGCCAAAATGCAAGAGATGCTTGTTGAATAAGATTTTCTGACTGTAATGCTTGAGAAATATAGAGCCCATTCCTCTCTGTCATTTCAGAAATATATATTCCACAAAATTCTAAGAAAAATTAAAAATAAATGCTTGCTTGCTCCAGATTTTGAAACCAGGGTGCCCAAGAAACAGAAAAATGTGGCAAAATTTCTACCAAGTTCTGAACCTTAAACTTGAAATGCTGATCTTTCAAATCAGTCTGGACTAGAGTCTTACTGCACCTAATAAAATGATCTTATTATTAAGAACTCAACAGAAATTCCACTGTTTTTTTCTTTCAGCTTTCAGAGTGCCTCTATGTTAAGTGGAGGAAATCAATGCCCAGTGATGTATATTATAAGCAAGGTTTTAAAATATCAGTACCTCTTTGAGATGTTTCTCCATTCCTGGTGCCAGCATGATGCATGCAACAAGAGTACTAAGAAGCAGCAGGAAAGCATAAATGAGCCGAGTAACTGTAGAGTTCTTGCTGTTAGGACAACAACTACATAGCAAACATGATGCACCACTACAAAGACATGGAATCTATAAAAAAGAGGAATAAATGAGAATATATAAGTATTAGCAGTACTATAATCCTTTCAAAGACACTTATTTATAATGGTCTTAAGTGTAGCCACTACCCTATTGGCCACATGGTACCAGGGCACACACCATGTGAAATGCATTGTAACAGTGAATGCCAAATTAGATAGGCCAATTTAGAAACGTCTTATGATTAGGAGGGAACTAATTTCTAGCATATGAGCAATCCAATACAAGTTTAACGCTTGGATTAACATGAATAGCCCATCTGGAAACCCTAAAGAACAATGGCAAAGTTGTTGCAAGAAAGTTGTAGAAGTGAAGCCAAATGAATAAACATGCAACTTCTCTGCAGGTAGCCACCTTAATGAAAGGTTATATATTTATCTTAACTGAAGCCTTCAATTAAACTTATTTCTGGCAATATATTTTTACTTTCTCATGACATAGTATATTTAGGGTTAGTGTTCTTTACAGCAGGAGTCCCCAACCCTTGGTTCATGGACTAGCGTCTGTCTGCAACATGCCAACAACTGGTTCATGCAAACAAGTGAAGCCCTATCCATGGGATGCAGGCAGCACTTGAAACAACGCCACCTCTGGTCCATGGAAAAACTTCTCTCCACGGAACCAGTCCCTGGTGCCCAAAAGGTTGGGAGCCACTGCTCTATAGGGGTCAACTCTAGTCAGCCCTAGTGAACTGCTGCAATGTAAAACGTAATAGAAATGTGGTTCTTTGTTAATGTGTGTATTGCACATGCTCCATATCTTAATTCACACCTACAATTTGTCTGCTCATACTAACTAGAACATTGTTGAGCACGCTACCTAATCTGTATCAACTCCATATTATTATTATAACCAACTCCATATTATTAAAATGCCAACCAAATTAAGAGAGCAAGGTAAAGAAAACTATTACTATACCGAAAAGATGAAGATTAATAGAATAGAAAAACTTTAATTTCCAATGGTTGTATGGAATGGATGGAACGACTATGTAAATTAGTGTGGCATTGGATGTTTTTGGGAAAATATATATCAGCCAACTAACATAGCCCTTTGTACTTTGAATAAGTCTTCATTCTGCTCAAACTGAAAGCAACCCAGAGGCACTCTAGTGGATCCCGATTCCCAAGCATTTTAATGTTTTGATCTCTCTGAAGAACAGAAATATGAAAGCAGCCTTTGTTCACTTTGCAATCTGTGCTTTCTTTAAAGAGTTATTCCCTTTTGTCAGCCTCCATTGTAAACTTCTTTGTTCTAAATGCCTGCCAAACCAATGGAAATGAATAAGATGTACTATCTCTCTCCTCTATAGCCTGCAAAGATATCCAAGATTCCGAACTATTTTTAAGGAGTAAGGATGACCTTCTAA
This sequence comes from Emydocephalus ijimae, assembly GCA_004319985.1. Lineage (NCBI taxonomy): Eukaryota > Metazoa > Chordata > Lepidosauria > Squamata > Elapidae > Emydocephalus > Emydocephalus ijimae. The sequence continues at coordinate 9,556 of BHEV01008942.1, read as the reverse complement.
ACCTGTGTAGAATAATTCACTGGGTTTAAAGAAAGAAGGGTAAGTTAAAGGGCTGGGAACACTGCCATGGCTCCAGTAACCCCGACGGTTTGGTTATTATGTGGACATGCCATCAACCACACTCAAAAGGTTATGACTCAGCAGCCATTTCCTGGCTGAGACGTAAATATCGTTCTTAAGAGATTAAATCACAAGCCACAGGAAACGGAGGGAAGGAAATGAAAGTAAGCCTTAACAAAACGGCCTGAACAAAATCAAAACAAAATCCAACGTTTACTACCTCGCGGGAGTTATATTTACATGAAATAACCAAGCATGCACTTTTTTCACAACTTGGTGCGGCTTTTACCTATTGCCCCTTCTCTGGTTCAGCGGGTTTCAACTATTTAATGAAGTAATTTAAATAGTTTGATCGGATGCCTTGGGCTTTTTACAGTTCTTGGAAGAATTAATCTTTATTTAAATAGACACGAGGCTCACTCCCAGGTTCAGGATTACAGCCTATCCAACCTCTTGGAGGTCTCGCCTGTCGCTAGGCGGATACCTCAAATGAGGAACAGAAGACCCCGCCCCCTTGTTTATCTAGCCTGCTTTAGATACATACTCCACATCTGGAGTAATGCTCTTGTCCGATTTTCCATAAGAAACCACGGCAGGCTTTGCTCCCTTATAAGATACAAAGCTAGGGATGTTCGTCTTTCATTTCCCCACCCCGGTTGCTGGAATCCGGGTCCTCGCTCGCGCGATCCACCCCACTTCGCCTGGGATCCATCTCAGTCCGATCGGCCCTCTCTCTGATCCCGTCCCATCCTCCCCGGACTCACCCAACTGGCCAAAGAGCAGACCCCGAGCACTGCCCCCATGGTGATAACGATGCCCCCGCGCAGCTACTTCCGACTCTCTCGAACCTCGGGCACCCAGCGCCACAGCAGGCGCTGCTAGCCTAATCGACACCCCTCGGTACGTGCTGATTGGCCGCGCGTACGCTGCTCCCCAAGCCCGTCGGGGAGGGGCGGAGAATGAACAGACCAATGGAAAGATTCGGCCCGCTGTTCCGCGAAGCCAGGAAGGAAAATGGCGGCCAGCTGCTAGGGGGTGGGGGAAACCTAATAAAGGAGAAGTGTGCTGATTGGGTGGAGGGTTATTATGGATGTGAGATTATTGTCTGAATTGACCAATGGAAAAGTTAGAATTCTCAGAGGCGGTGGGAGAGGGGAGATAAATAAGGGCAAAAGCATTTCCACCCGTGTGTAGACCCGCAGATTTGGATACAGTATTGTATCCGGGGCGTCTGTTGGTAAATGCGCGGTTGCTTCAAGAACGGGCCCGCAGGTGCCTAAATAAAGAAGGAAGAGATTCATTTCGTTCGTTGGCGTCGTTGTTTGGCGCGAATCCGCCATCGCGCTCAGCTGCTCTGGATAGCCTTGCTGTGTTTTAGCTGCTTCTACCCCGTTGTATCCGGGGTGGTTCGTAGCTGCAGTTCACGTGCTCAATCCAAGTGGAAAAATCTCGGATGGAAAGTGAAATTGAGTTCTTAAAAAGAATCCCATATGCTTTGTGTCACTTGAAGTGCCGCTTTTTAAAAACAAGCAAAACATTTTTAGCAAACGATTCCCAAATTATGTCACTGCCCACTGCCAACATTTTATTAGCCTTGAGTAGGATGAGCTCGAAACTATCCATTTGGATGCATTGTTTCAGCAGCTTGGAAAGATAGGGCAGGAAGAGAAGAGGTTTCTATTGTTTAATTATTGAGATTAGAAACGACATTTACCATAGCAAAGGGATCATTTTGCAAAGGGATCCATGTGATATTAAATCCTGAACGATCAAAAAAAAAATCTGCTTAATCCAAATGGACACTGAATATCCGATTGTGGAATCCTCTAGCTAGGTATTTAGCAGTAAATTTCTGTTTAAGAACTTGATTCAAAATTATAATTTAATGAACACTTGCCTGGGATGTATGATACTGAACATAGTGGGATTTATTCATAAATGCTTAGGACTGGATTTATTGCTTGGGTGGATTCAGGGCTTGTTTCTCCATTTCAGTTTTACAGTTTGGTTGTCATGGGCTACATTACTATTGTAGCATTAATCCTTGTATACCATCCAGAAACATCCTATCTGTTGCAAAATAGGCAGTTATGTAAATCATATCAATAAATAAATTGATGACATTTATTTGTCTCTGTTTAACAAGAGACTACTGCTTTTGTTCAATGTCATTCTTAACTACATGCTTTTTTAAAAAAATGGAGATTAGCTGTCTTGACTGTTAAAGGAAAAGAAACAGATGTGTCAGAAGGTTATCTCAAATCAGTGGAGCTTGAAATAAATAGCTTGGCCAGACATGGATTCCTTCTTGAGAAAATGAACTAAACTATCCTCTGCAGTAGGAAGGTACAAAATGGAAACATTTGGATTTTCTTAATATTTTGTCCTTATCTTTATTTATTTATTTGATTTCATTTGTCAATCACTTACAAGATAATAGGTATAAGTATAAAGATAAGTAAGAATACATGAAATAGGTACAAGTAAATGGGGACAATAGGACAGGGACTGTAGGCACGATTGTGCACTTATGCACGCCTCTTACAGACCTCTTAGGAATGGGATGAGGTCAATAGACAGTAAGGTTAAAATTGTTAGGGTTTGGTGAAGAAACCACCAAGTCAGGTAGAATATTCCAGACATTGACCACTCTGTTGCTGATGTCGTACTTTCTACAATCAAGTTTGGAGCGGTTAACATTGAGTTTGTATCTGTTGTGTGCTCTTGTATTGTTANTTGTATCTGTTGTGTGCTCTTGTATTGTTACGGTTGAAGCTGAAGTAGTCATTGACTGGTAGGACATTGTAGCAGATAATTTTGTGTACTATGCTTAAGTCCAACCATAGGCGGCATAGTTCAAGGTTGCCCAAGCCCAAAATTTCAAACCTGGTGATATAGTAAGGGTATTCTATTTTATTTATTGATTGATTGATTGATTTGATTTGATTTGTCAATCACTTACAAGATAACAGGTATAAGTATATACATAGTTATGAATACATGAAATGGGTACATAAGAAATAAAAGAAACAATAGGGCAGGGATGGTAGGCACGTTGGTGCGCTTATGCACGCCCCCTACAGACCTCTTAGGAAAGGGGTGAGGTCAATAGTAGACAGTCTAAGGTTAAAGTTTTTGGGGTTTGGGAAAGAAACCACAGAGTCAGGTAGAGTATTCCAGACATTGACCACTCTGTTGCTGAAGTCGTATTTCCTGCAATCAAGTTTGGTGCGGTTAATCTTGAGTTTGTATTTATTGTGTGCTCTTGTGTTGTTATGGTTGAAGCTGACATTGACTACCTTACATTGACAGGTAAGTCATTGCAATGTATGATTTTATATACCATACTTAGATCAGACTGAAGGCATCGTAGTTCTAGGTTTTTTTCTAGGTCTAGAATTTCAAGTCTGGTGGCATAAGGTATTCTACAACGAGTAGTGGAGAACTCTTCTTGTGAAATATTTCTGGACTTTCTCAACTATGCTAATATCAGATACGTAATGTGGGTTCCAGACTGATGAGCTGTATTTGAGTATTGGTCTAGCAAATGTTTTGTATGCTCTAGTTAGTAGTGTGATATTACCAGAGAAAAAGCTACGTAGGATTAGGTTAACAACTCTTAATGCCTTTTTGGCTATGTAGTTACAGTGGGCTCTAGCACTTAGATCATTAGAGATGAGTATTCCAAGGTTCTTTACAGAGCTTGGATCATCAACAAGGTCTTGACTATTCAGCTTGTGTTTTATTTTCTGATGTTTTTTGCCAATATGTAAGACTCTGTTGCAAGCAGAGCAGAAGTGGTATTCAGCAGGTTCTGACCAGTTCTGGAGAACCGGTAGCGGAAATTTTGAGTAGTTCGGAGAATCAGCAATACCACCTCTGACTGGAGATTTTACAGTGTCCTTTCCCTCTCACACCCACCAAGCCATACCCACAGAACCGGTAGTAAAAAAAATTGAATCCCACCACTGAAGCAGAGGAGTGTAGTACTCTTCTCGTGAAATACTTCTGGACTCGCTCAATTGTATTAATGTCCAATATACAGTGCTGATTCCAGACAGATGTGCTGTATTCGAGTATTGGTCTAGCAAAGGTTTTGTGTGCCCTAGTTAGCAATTCTCCATTTCCAGAGGAGAAGCTTCATAAGATTAGATTTATAGCTGTTAATGTCTTTTTGGCAATGCTGTTACAGTGAGCTCTGATGCTTCGGTCATTAGATATGAGTACTCCGAGGTCCTTGACAGAGTGTGGGTCGTCAATGAGGTCATATCTGCCTAGCTATTTGGTGTACTGATCTTTTTTACCAATGTGTAGGACAGAGAATTTGTTAGTCGAGATTTGGAGTTGCCAATTGTTTTCAATTTCAAGCCTTGTAAGTTTTTCTTAACAGCCTCAGTGAGAAAGTACAAATGCTTTTGATTTGAATATGTTAACAAGAAATAATATTTAAAATCTCCCCCGACAAGAATAACAAGAATGTTTGAGAACAAATCTGAAAAATGCTGGAAATGTCATCAGATACCTGGCTCATATTACCATATGTGGTGGACTTGTGAGGATGCCAGAAAATATTGGACTAAAATTCGCATGTGGTTGGAAAAAATGACAAAGAAACACATAGACTTGAAACCAGAGATCTTTTTATTGGGAATTTTACCTGATACATATAGTAAAGATTTAAAATACCTGATTGTAAATGTATTAACAGCGGCTAGGATTGTATTTGCTAAAAATTGGAAGAATGAGAAAATACCATTACAGGAAGAAATTATTAAGAAAATATTGGAATGTGCTGAGATGAGTAGATTGACATTTGAAATTAGAGAGCAAGAGGATAAACAATTTTATGAAATTTGCGACCTTTTTTATCAATGGCTAGATGATAAAATACGATAATAGAATATTTAGAATGTTGGACAGTAAGGAATATCTTTATTTTTTTTCTTGCCTTTGTTATTTGACACTATATTTATAAAGTGTTTTTAGGATTGATTTGGTATGATTATATGATTTGTTACAGAATAAACTGTTTAAAGTATTGTTATCTCATAAAGCATGAATGACTAAAAGTATAGTCAAAAATTTCTTTTTTTTTAAAATCGCGATATTAGGATATATAAGTTTGGATTGACAATATGAGTTGTTATGTAACATAATTGTAATTGAGACTACAAAATGAATGCACAAAACTGATGAACCAACCGACATACTGGATGTACATATGAGAGTTGATGTTTTAATGTTTTGCTTGTTTGTAGAAAATTAATAAAATTCTTTTCAAAAAAAAAAAAAGAAATAATATTTAAAATCATGCGATGGGAATCTCTTGCAACCCAAGTTTATCTAGATAAATACATCAGTTGTCATGAACTTAACTGTATCTCTTCATGAGGGAAGGGGGAAGGAGCATACAGACACCGTGCAGCTTACCAATCTTTTGAAGTGAAGAGCACATTTTGCAAAATGATTGGGGGGGGGGGAGGATATTTGTGAACAGCATCTGCGTTGGAGGACTTAAAACAAACAAGATTGCAATCAGAGATGCAGTCCAAACCCTGCCATTTGTTTCTGCAAGTTGGTACATATACAAAATGGATGTTAAAAGTCTTATGCTCGTTATATACAAAATAGTATAAAATATAATACCAATTTTCATTTCTAATTGCTGTAATTGCTCTTTATGCTGACAAGCCTATATCTGATCTTTACAATTCCATTAGATAGGAAAACACATGACTTAGGGAAAAACAATACAAATTTTAAGTTAAAGACAAGAAAAGGAAAACTAATAGAAAAGTGAAAAAGATAGAAAAGAAGGAAAAAGAATAAAAAAAATAACTTTTCTTTTTAACAGCTGTTATACATACATTTATATTTTACTGTTCATTCTTAAGGTTGTATAATACAGGTCGTCCTTGACTTAACTCACCTGCCCTAGGCCTGCAAAGGCTTCTTCCACATTCCAGGGCATCTCAGGCTCCACTTCCTGCTCTTTGAATCCCCAGATATCTTAGTTCAAGGGAGCCTAAAGCTGGGCAGCAGATGCTACTGGGGTACACAGGGCTGTAAGAGCTTGTAGGCCAAGATCAACTTCCCATTCTGCAGACACTCCGTTTGTTTTGGAGTTTGTAGAGCCTCCTTGTAGAACTGATCTTCCTACATGACAATAGAAACTGCTTGCAGAATAGTACATAGTTACCATGAGGTAGCCTTTGCAAAAAAGCTGAGCCTCCCATCACATTGACTCTCTGCAAAAACAAAAAAGTTGGATGCCGCTTACTCTGGACTTACTTGAAGAGCAGGCTGAATCCTGCAGGTTCCCAGGTGGCCGAATGGGAAAAAGGCCTTGGCCTACAAACTCTCAGTCCTGCGCACACTGGTAGCGTCTTCTGCCCTGCTTTAGGCTTTTTGAATGGCTGAGTGGGAATAAGGCCTTAAGCTGCAAGCTCTCACAGTCCTGCATGCAACAGTAGTATCTGCTGCTTGTCTTTCAGCTCCCTTGAGTGGCTGGACTGGGAGCAGATCAAGGCCTGCAGAGACCAAGCAGGATGGAGGGGAGGCCTCTGCAGCATCTCTGTGGTTGGTTGTAAAAGTGAACAATGGTGGGAGCACTGCAGTGGCCATAACTTTGAAACTGGGGTGTTAGTAGCTTTTAGAAACAAAATCATACAACTAAGTCTCACTAAGTCACAATCCCCCCTTTTCTTGCTCCATCCTTGACTCAAACTCAGTTAATAACAAGTCTGCTGTTTCCCATAGTTGTTCTTCGGGAGGTTCCTTCAGGTGCCCCAACGGGTCATATTGTTGTCTCAACACCATGATTTGTACTGTGTCAATTCGATCTTTCATAAAATTAATTAATTTGTTTAGGATACATGGACCAAAGGTGAGGATTAATAATAATAAAATTAAAGGTCCTGTTAAAGTGGAGATTAGGATGGTCATCCAGGGGGATGTATTGAAGAGAGATTCAAACCACCCTTGATGGTCATCCCTTTCTTTTTCTTTGGTTCAGTCCTTCCCTCAGTTTTTTCATGGAGTCCTGTACTATCCCTGAATGATCTGCATAAAAACAACATTCTTCTCTTAACGCCACACATAACCCTCCTTCTTGAAGGAACAACAGATCCAGTCCCCTTCTGTTCTGTAGAACAACTTCAGATAAAGAGGTTAGGGATTTTTGTAAATGTGAGATGGATGTTTCTATTCGTTCTAAGTCTTCATCGATAGCTTGTCTTAAATAGTTATATTGGCTGTATTGAGTTGTTATGGAGGCTATTCCAGTCCCAGCCCCTGTTGCTCCCGACCCAACCAGCAAAGCTATGGTAAGAGTGGAGATTGGTTCCCTCTTAACTCTTAAACGTCCCCCTTGTTCATACAGTTGACACATCTCATTCTCGGAATGAAAGTAAATTCTGGGTAATATTTGGACCAAAATACAAAACCCCGCTTGGTTTATTATTTTTCCATATGCACAGGCAGTGAGTCCCGTATTGCATGCCCACCATCCCCCCATTGGAGGAATATAGTATTGTTTTTCCTGGATGGTCGAGTTAGTACTATTACAGTATTGTTGATACTTCTTGGGGACTTTTCCTATACACACACCTTGGCCTGTTATGGATTGGAGTGTTTGACTACCTTTCTTCCACCTGCAACCCTGATCTGACTCTGAGACCTTGTATTCCGCTACCATCCCCACTCCTTCATAATAAGGGGGCTGTACGTTATAACAAAACCAGCAGGAGTTAGTCAAACTGGGATTGGAAGCATTTATTATTCCAAAACTGGCGTTCATTAAAGCCCAGAGCGGCTTTGTGAATCTCCTGGGTTCCTCTGGGATGGCTGAGGTTCTATCAGTGGGTCGTGTTGTTCCCTCTATCTCTCTGGGGGAGTTTTCCCTTAACACAGGATTTGGTCCTATTGCTGCAGGGGTTTCCAAGGTTGATTGTATCATTTTTATGTTAAATAAATTTCCCTCAGCCTCATACCCTAGTCTATTTCTATCGTATAGTTACACTCCCCAAGTAACCCCTTGCCTCCATCTATCATATTTTTTCCCAACCTCAGTGAAAATGACTCTTACTAGATTACATTTTCCCTCGATCCTACCTCCTTTCTTTTCCTTTTACATGGGAGGCTCCGAGTCACTCTAGTCACCTGAATCAGATCACCTTTGAACAGAGGGTCCCACCAGATGTGTCCCGTAGACACACAACTCCAGGCTGCACAATAAAACTGATCGGCCCCTCCACAAGTCTTTTTGTAGCTTCTTTCAGTTTTATGTCCAGGGCAGACGTAAAAATGGTGTTTCTTTATGAACTCGTCATCGTTGGTGGACAAGAGGACCCTTCCCAGGTCAAATAGTAGTTCTGGAAACCAAGTATTGGGAGGCCTCCTTTTGCTAGTCCAGTTGACTATATCTGAATGGGAATCAAGTACAACCCAGGTAACATTCTGGGGTTGATGTGAATTCTCGCTTCTCCAGGAAGTTCCCAGTCCTAGTCCTAGAATAAAGACAATTAGCTCAGTCCAGGGTTCAGACTTCTTCATCTTTTCAGGGTGAGCTTCAGCGGCTGACCATCCACTGGAACTGCCCTCCAAGGTCTTTCAGGTTCCGGTGCCCTTTTGACTGCTGTAATGCATCCAGCCTCCTTCCCGAGTGCGAACTGCAGATTCAGTTATCAGCAGCACCTGGTAAGGGCCTTCCCAGCTAGGTTGCAGCTTCTCACTTTTCCAAGTCTTTATCAGAACCCAATCTCCAATCTCAAAGGGATGTTGGCTCCCAGCAAGAGGTGGTCGTTGCACCAATACTCCCTGTTTATGGAGAGAAAGCAAAGACCTGGACAGTGCCTGCAAATATTTTCTCAAGAACAACTCTTTAAATTCAGGAATTGGATTCCCTATTTTTGCCAAATAGGGTCGCCCCATTAGCATCTCGAATGGAGAGACCCCAGTGTCTTTTCTTGGACATGTTCTGATTCTGAGCAGTGCCAAAGATAAGTTCTTTGTCCATGGTAACCCATTTTCCAATTGTAATTTGGTCAAATGTTTCTTCAATTCCCCGTTCGCTCTTTCCACTTTTGCACTGGATTCTGGGTGCCAAGGGGTGTGCAAATCCCATTTCACCCCAACAGCTCCCATCACAGATTGCAACACTTTTTGTGTAAAATGTGTCCCCCTTTCAGAATCAATAGCTTCTATCATCCCATAACGAGGAATTATTTGTTCTAACAGGATCTTGGTTACTATGCGGGCAGTGGCTCTCCTGGTCGGATAGGCCTCCACCCACCCTGTCAGTTGATCTTTAATCACAAGCAAGTATTTCCAACCCCCCTTCTCTGGTAATTCGGTGAAATCAATCTGTGCTCTCCGGAAAGGCCAGCTCATTAGGGGTCTCCCTCCCATTTCTTTCTTCCTTGCTGCTTTCTTGTTTACTTTCAAACATATCAAGCATTTCCAGCAGATGCTCTGGGCTAGTGTCCACATTTTAGGA
>BHEV01008941.1:0-17735 GCA_004319985.1 Emydocephalus ijimae | reverse complement strand
ACTGTAATCGACAGGGATCGACCTAGTTTGTTAGGCCTCCAATGGTTCGCTCCACTTGGAATTGAAGTAGCCGGCATTCACCGAACCTACAGCTGCGATTGGGAAGAAGACCTCGTCCATGAATTCCAGTATGTCTTCGCAGAAAAATTAGGCGAGTACAGGGGACCCCGATATCATTTAACCTCAATCCCGAAATAGCTCCCATCCGCCTTAAGCCTCGTCGAGTTCCATTTGCCCTTGAACGAGCAGCTTGATAAATTAATAGCTCAGGGTGTGTTAGAACCAACCGATCACTGTCCCTGGGAAACCCCAATCGTAACACCCATCAAGCCGGATCGATCGATAAAAATTTGTGGGGACTACCGAACCACCCTGAACCACACCCTTCAACAAAACGCTTACCCAGGGACTTCCGGTTTGTCGGCTTTGCTAGCGGCAGGGTTTCGCGATCCTGAGTTGAGCTGTTTTCACATATAAATAAAGAGTTTGAAGTTCACCGTTTCACTGGCTTGTCTCCATCCTTGCACCCATGCACAGAACATAACACTTCTCATGATTTTTTTTTAGACAATGAACTTGTGATTATCTTGATCCATTTCAATGAGTCATGGTGCTTATTTGTACTTGCTCAATATCTGTTTTGTTGATGGATAAAATTATGACGTGTGAATGCTAGATGCTAAATTGAGCATCACAGCAACACAGGAGATGGAGGTTCCTGCTTCGGTGCATCTAGATTCCTGTGCACTCTTTTTCTGCCTCTTCCAAGTGAGGATGAAGATGGGCAAATCAGAGTTATATACTTGGCTACCCAGGGCTGCTTCAGCTAAAAGTATAGGGGGTTTTATTTTTATTTTTTTCCTGAAGTCAGCCTTCAAAGAAGGATAGGAAGAGGATTGATGCTTTTGAACTTTGGTGTTTGAGAAGAATCTGTGGACAACCAAGAAAACAAAGTAAAGGATCGTTGATCAAGTCAACCGAGGGTTCTCACTTGAGGCATAAATGACCAGGCTCAAATAATCCTATTTCATTATTCAAAGGTCTAGTTCTCTAGAGAATGTTGGGAAAGATGGAAAGAAAGGGAAGAAAAGAACAATCAGCATTAAGGTGGATGGAGTCAATTACAATGGCAGTGAGTGCACCAGTGGGAGACTTGAAAGAACAGATTGAAGATACGTTGACATACAGCAGATCTTTCTATGTAATCTCTAGGAATCAACTATGACTTGATGGCACATAATCAATTTTTTATAGGGAACCCCATCTTCATAATGGAGGCAAACTTCGCTACCATGAATACTAACCACTAAACTGCCCTTTCTCTTCGCTGCATCTTGCTGGCTCAGTGATGAGGCCAAATTTAACCTAGCTGTTGTGAATCGAATGTAATAAAGTTATTTGGAGCTTGGAGTTAAGTGCAGGGTTCTGGCCCTGCACTTCTGATTGGCTGTCTAATGGCAGGATCAGATTGGCCCGTTCAGGGGAATCTGATTGGCCATTAACAGAGCCTTCGTATTGGTTCAATGGAGCAAGTGCTCCTGAGTTCTTATTGGTTAAATAGTTATTGGGTTATCTATATAAGAGGGTTGTAGCTGCCCTGTTTTCCTGAGCTGTCACTATGTAATAAAAAGAGCTGAAGTTCACCGTTAACTGGCTCGTCTCCATTCATTATTGCCCATGCCTCAAACTTGACACTAGCAATGTTAGGGGATTTTAAAAATGTTTTCCCCACTTCCATATTATGGAATTGAAAGTTGCCAATGTTTCCATGCTATAAGCCTAGCCTTAGGAGACAGGATCTAAACCAGAGGTGGTATTAAGCAGATTCTGACCAGTTCTGGAGAACCGGTAGTGGAAATTTTGAGTACCAACAAATACCACCTTTGACTGGAAATTTTACAGTATCCTTCCCCTGCCCACCAAGCCACACCCACAGTACTGGTAGTTTTTGAATCCCACCACTGATCTAAACTAAGTTGCATAATCCATAATTTAAATGTAGAAAGGTTTGAAAAAACTTTATCTGGAACCCTGTAAAGATGAGTAAAGAATATCAGAGGCTTGATTTGATATAAGATAGCTTCTTATGCTTCCTGTAAGTGATTAGGATACCTTCATACTAAAGGAAAGGATTTGCTGCTGTCAACTACAGCTTTAATCTCAGGTAATATATCTGTTTGTTTATATGTGTACAGTTGGGTTAACATATAATGCTAAACCATACTTAGTCCAGTTGATTGGTTCCATATTTTCTAAGCTATCAGTCTCATGACCTAAATTTATAGCAGCATTCTTAGGTTGGTGCTACCCTTACATCTGGAAGAACCTCACCAATACTGAATGTGATTCCAGGAACTACAAGTACAGAAACAAAACTTAGTTGAATCCCGGTGTTTATATTTCTGAATACAGTTCTTTTCGTTAGGCTTGTCACTCTGGAAATGAGACCATTACTGAAAAAAACCCTGAAGCTATTATATTTTTATTGGGTCCTTCTGTTTCACATCTACGAGTGACCATTCTGCTTTTTCAATGTACAAACCATCAACAAATCAAAACTTTTACACATAAGCCAAATCTAACGCTTTTAAATTTTGGATGAAGGGAATAAGTGTATTCTAATCATGTTCTGAGATGTCTTGGGCTTCGCCCACTCTAATAAACTGTGGATGAAAAAAATAAAAGTATCTACCCACAAATGTGTGTGCACACCCACATAGGCATGAAATGTAAAAGCAAAATAACAAATACAGTATCAGAGTAATACTTTGCAAGAAAAATTGAACTTTTCCCTCTAACTAATTGAACTGTACTACATGTCCTTGCATAGTTCCTGGAGCTTTTCTGGTTCACTCAATTTCAATAGCTACATCAAAACTGGAGCCAGGACTCCTGAATGACTAACGAAGAACAAAAGCAAGTCCCCTGAGTATTTTTGAGCAGCCAACAAAATGAGGGAAAGTTATTTTGCGTTAATCAATGTATTTCAATTACAATCACATTTAACCATAACAGCTGAAAGGACCACAAACTGTATCAGGTTTGGAAATGTCATTGACCAGTGGCTCTTGAGAATATTTTCATCCCTTTATCTCTCACATATATACCATACATGGGTATTTATAATTGGTATTATACATTGGTCCAAAATACATAAATAAATCTCAGCCATATTCAGTGTGAACTTGAGAGGGCAAGTTTCCTGTGTTCCATCAAATTGGAATAACCCTGTTTTGAGAGGAAGGACAGAATCTACCTTTCAAATAAATAAAGATATTAATCAAATGTGAACATCAGTTGATCTCAAAAAGTTAAGCAGGATCAAAAGTGCAGAGCAATTTGGAGTATATATATGCTTTGGTTGTGGTGATTGGATGGAAGGTCCCAGGAAATTACAGGTTGCAAACTGAACAGGAAACTCATTAAAAATTGTAAGCAAGACAACAGAATAAAATAACAGAGTTGGAAGGGACCTTGGCGGTCTTTTAGTCCAAACCCCTGCTTAGGCAGGAAACCCTATATCATTTCAGACAAATGGCTGTCCAATCTCTTCTTAAAAGCTTCCAGTGCTGCAACTTCTGCAGACAAGTCATTCCACTAATTAATTGTTCTAATTGTGGAACCTAGAACTAATACCTCAGTTCTAGGTTTCTTCTCCTCTTGATTAGTTTCCATCCATTGTTTCTTGTCCTGCCTTCAGGGGGTTTGGAGAATAGCTTGACTCCCTCTTCTTTGTGGCAATTCCATAGATATTGGAACACTATCCAATGCAGGAAGACAAATCACTTCCATTTTTGGGGCACTTCTATTTTGAGGAAAAAAAACGATGCAAAAAAGTGTGTGAAAGGCAAAACATGATTCAGAGTTTACATAGGTGCAGATATAACACCTGTCAAATATATCTTAAAACAGCAGTGTTCTTTCCTGGGTTCAGGTGGTTGTTGCTTGAACGTGGGGAAAGATACATTTGTAACAAGAATTTCTTGACTAGTGTTACATACATACACACACACACACACACACACGTACTCCAAATTACCCTGCACTTTTTATCTGGATCACTACATGGCCCTACCACTGTTCAGGAAGCCATCTTTCTTTAGGGCATACAGATGTGTTTTGAATGACAGCTCAATAGTCTGGCATATGCTGCCTTCATTTCTCCCTCTCCATTTCCTTTATCTCATGGAGTAAGCTATAGCCTGCTGTCTGTCTGTTTATTTATTTAAATGTTTATCCTATGTTTCCTTTGGACTTATAGTACTCACAATAATAGTTAGCTCAGGTACTAAGATCCCACCAGATCACAACCATCACAGATGTGATGCTTGAAGTTTTCCAGCATTTGGAAAAAGTACAAAATGAATGAAGGGAACAAAGCAGTGGTGGGGTTCAATGTTTTTTTACTACTGGTTCTGTGGGCATGGCTTAGTCGGCATGGCAGGGGAAGGATATGGTAAAATCTCCAGTCAGAGGTGGTATTTTGCCGGTTCTCTGAACTCCTCAAAATTTCTGCTACCAGTTCTCCAGAACTGGTCATTCTGCTGAATACCCACCTCTAGAACAGCCCAATAAGCACTGAGTGGCCATAGGAGGGTGAGAGGATAAAAAGCAGGGGCATAAGGAAACGAAATGAAGGATTCTGAAAAAAGAGACCATAGAGAGGTAGCTACAATACCGACAGAGAGCTTCTCTGTTGCAAAAGTCTCTGTAACATATTTTAGAGAAGCAATGGAATGAGAGTATGTGTACAGGTAGTCCTTGGCTAGAAAAGAAGGACTAGGGAAGACATTTTAGCAGCATTCCAGTATTTGAGAGGTTGCCACAAAGAGGAGGTGGTCAACTTACTTCCCAAAGCACCAGAGGTCAGGACAAGAAACAATGGATGGAAACTAATCAAGAATTGCAGCAACCTGGAATTCAGGAGAAGCATCCTAACAGTGAAAACAATTAACCAGTGGAACAGCTTGTTGCCAGAAGTTGTGGGTGCTTCTTCACTAGAGCCTTTTAAGAAGAGACTGAACAATCATCTGAAATGATGTAGGGTCTCCTACTTGATCTCCTGGTTGGACTAGAAGACCTTGAAGGTCTCTTCCAGCTCTATTCTGATTGATTGACTTATGAGCATAATTGAGGGCAAAATTTCTGTGGCTAAGTGAAATTAATATGAATTTAATTATTAAGTGAATTTAATATGAATTTAACATTATTGTTATGTGAATCTGGATTCCCCGCTGACCATGCTATCAGAAGGTTCCAAAAGGAGATCATATTACCCTACAACTGTCATAAATATGAGTCAGTTGCCAAGCATCTGAATTTTGATCATGTGACCATGCAGATGCTACAACAGTTGTAAGTGTAAAAAACAGTAATAAGTTACTTTTTTCAGTGTCATTGTAACTTTGAATGGTCACTAAATGAACTGTTGTAAGTCGAGGACTACCTGTACATGAAGGTCAAATGTTTGCTAGTGTCCCTTAATGCACACATGTCAGTTTGTTTTATTAATGATGGTTTGTTAACTAAGCCACGGCCTGGTTCACAGATAAGAAGTTTCAAATCATGGTTTGCACTGTGGCTGGAGTCACACACTGATTCAAGCCATGCAGTAATCAAATAAAACATGTTTCAGCTTAGTGGAATATGTAAACTCGGTATAATTTGTCAATTGCAATGGGACAGAAACCTGAGAATCCCTCTTCAATGTAAAAACATGTGGATGCTTAAGCTAAAGTTATGCTTAAGTTATGATCTCTTTTACCTCCCTCTCTCCACAGAACCAGCATTGCCCTCTCTCAATTCAGCTTTGATCTTAGAGAAAGGCTTGGTTTTGAGAATAGCAGCAGATGGTTCACTTTTGTTTTTCTTAAAGAATTGCTAATGAAAATATTTCACCATGTGTATATAAAATTTGGACCAGGAAATTCTGTTCCTCAAACAGCAGAGCATGTTTTTTAATATCTAATTTTTATTGAAACATTAAAAAGAAAAATTAAAACTAATCTAAACTAATATAAAAGTAAGGAAGAAAAAAAGAGAAAGAAATCAAAGAGAAGGCAAAAAGTGCAAGAAAAGAAAAGAAGTTCTGACTTCAATTGAATATTAATCTTTGAAATCCTTTGTGTCAAAGTATACATTTGAATCCAAATAATTAACGGTTTTACATGTCCACCAAACATAGCATGTATTAAACAGGTCCATCAAGCATGATAGCACATTTTCTAAACCATTTCAATTCTTGACACGCTCAGATAGCACTAAGAAAATATTCTACTGGACGTCTTGAGTATATAGTTCAGTAGGTCCAAAGAAAGGTATACTCTAGTTTGGATCATAATGTCATTTGAATCTGAACCATGGCTCAGTTTCCAGCAGAACATCTAAAACTTAACTTGTAATAATTTTCTTGGCTTACTTGGCAAAGTCATGGCCTGATGTACACTGAGACTTTGCTTGGGAATTTACCAAATGTTGACATTCTCTTCTGGCTTCCTGACACAGAGCCAAGTGACAGGAAGAATTGGATGCACATCATGCGCCATTCCCCATCATAGTGCAAGGAGGGGATGCATTTCAAAACTAAATGAGATACAGGAGGGATTAGCCTCTCTTGACCCCTAAGTAATTCTGATTTATTTAGTATACAACAGCACAGGAAATGTCCTTTGGATAACCATCACAAAGGAGGGGGACAAGAGGGAACCAGGAAACCATTGTTTGGTGAGTGTTGTTATGTCATTGGTTCTCATCACAAAACTCATAAACTCATAAATAAGTGCAGTAATAATCCTGGTTTAATGTTAGACACAGACATATAGGAACAGTGAATAAATTGAAGCAATAGTTTGAATTTCCTAAAATATTTAGAGTTGTCAAAATCTTGGCAGACTACTTTGGAGGATACCATTTTGATGGGGATTTATTTTGTGGATAGGCTGAGATTAAAAGGCTGTCAATTCTATACAATAACTTGAGAACCAGCCAATATGATTGAGAATGTATTCCTATACATCCTAAAGAGATCAGCAAGGCTTTTCATTTTGCTAGAATGCTCTTAAAGACCTCAGTAAGATGTATTTTTTCCTGGACTTCCATCCTTACCACATTGATGATAAAAGGCTGAAATATGACTTGTGATATCGGAATGCAAGCTGATGCAAGTTTCATCTCAACTCACTCAAATACGGAAGAGAAAGAACTGGCATTTTAATGAACATTCCATCATTAATCCTTCCTTGTCCCTTTCCACAGGTGTGAATGACCTGCATGTGCCTGAAAATGGTTATTTAAAGATTAAAACAGGGATAATGATTTGATGCAGTATTCCCAAATACAGTATAATCACACAATACATTTCTTCTTCTTTTGACTTGAAGTATTTTGACTGACAAATGTGACAAGCCAGATTTATGCCTTTTTTTTTTTTACTAGTTCCATGGCCCTATGTAGTAAAAGTCCCAAGGACTTTTTAGAAAATCTACTTTTAAGATGCGTAATCCTGTAGATATGATGTATATGTGTCATTAAGTATGTGGGAAATATATAATACATTAAGATTAAAACAAGATAAACCAGATCTGATCATTTCTTAAGGTCATGGGATTCTGCACTTTTTTAATATCAGGAAAGAAAAAAAAGGTAGCAGGCATTCAACCATCAAAGTGGAAAATAATTAATTTCACAAAAAGTGCATTTGTGTATGTAAAAACCTTACATACTAGTCCTTTCTAGATCAGAGATTGAACCAAGGATTCATCTAGTAGAGTATTTTGTTGTTATAATGACCAGCAGGTGCTTCTGGGAAATTAACAGGTAAGATTTGTTTCTGCTTGAATTTACTTGGAGCTGATATTGAGATAAACGTTGCTTCTGGTTCTGAAGGGTATATATAGTTGTCATCACTTTAGTTATTGGTAGGCTTATCTGTTGTGAATGCATAAAGATTAAATAAAGTTATCTTGAGCTTGGAGTCAAGTGCAGGGTTCTGGCCCTGCACTTCTTATTGGCTGTTAATGGCAGGATCGGATTGGTCCGTTCAGGGGAATCTGATTGGCTATTAACGGGGCATTCGTATTGGTTAATGGAGCTAGCGCTCCTGGATTGTTATTGGTTAAAATAGTTATTGGGTTCCCTTTAAAAGGAAGGCTATAGCAGCCATCCAGTTTGAGCTGTCACACCATGTAAATAAAGAGTTGAAGTTCACCGTTTCACCGGCTCATCTCCATTCTTTCTTGCCCATGCTTCAAACTTAACACTGGTAATGAGGATGGGATGTGGAGATGTCAGAGCTGATTGAACAAAGAAGAAGCCGAGCACGTGACTGATGACACACAACGACGTAACCATGTCCAGCGGCATCGTACCACCCGCTCCGTTCGACCCAGCGCAAGAGGACTGGGAGTCCTACATGGATCATTTCCAAATGTTTTTGGAAACTAAAAATTTAAAGGATGCCTCAACCGGGAAGAAACGGGCGGTATTCCTAACGCATTGCAGACCAACCGTATTTAAGATGGCGAAAGCACTAGCCAAACCCACAGAAGTAAAAGCTATGGACTGGGACATCCTCGAACCCCTACTGAGAGCCCATTACGTACCGACCGTGCCCACACTCGTAAGATGGCACGAGTTCTACCAAAGAAACCAGCGAAAAGGAAAAAGCGTCGCCGACTTCATCGCAGACCTCCGAAACCTGGGAGGCCTCTGTGGGTTTGCCGACCTGGAAGAGGCGTTGAGAGACAGAATAGTCCTGGGATTAGATGCACCAGGCGTGCAAAGCAAGTTGATGGCAAAAGGCGACATCAGCCTTGCCGATGCCATTGCTGATGCTACTGCAGCAGAAGCAACCAGGAAGTCGGCTACCCAATTGCGCCACAACCGCGCTCCGGTACACCAACCGACAGGCGACATTTCACCCAAGTCAGAAGGACAGCTTTCGACGACCTACCACAAGGACCTCTCTTCGTCGTCAGACAGTGACGAAGAAGAGGTCCATCGACTGCAGTCCGATCGGGACCACTACCCGAAGTCCCTACACCCCTGTGCTGGCTTTGGAGCCAACCATTCCAGGTCCGAATGCGAATTCCGTGACGTGCTCTGCCATGAGTGCGGGAAGAGAGGCCACATCGGACGGGTCTGCCGAAGCTTACAGGGACCCAGCCAGGCCTCGAAGGGGGCTAATTATCACCAATCGACAGGAAACCGTCCTGTAAGGCGAGAACCAGTAAACCACTCCAACAGAAATCAAACCTTAAATCGCCCCACGAAGCAAGAAGAGGCTCACCAAACTATCACTATCGGTCATGCCTCTTCCTTAGATGCCAAGAAAATCCAAATTACAGTGGCCATCGAAAATCAGCCTTGCCAAATAGAAGTCGACTCGGGATCATCTCTCTCGATGGTTTCCTGGAGGACCCTCAAGCAACTCATCCCTACTATCCGGCGCCAAGACCTCCATTTCCAGAGACTTATCCTTAAAGACTATCAAGGGAATCGGATTCCAGTTGTTGGATCCAGCCGAGTCCGGGTCTCATTCAAGAACCACACAGCGAACTTACCTCTGACTGTGATTGACAAAGATCGGCCTAGCCTGCTAGGCCTCCAATGGTTCGCGCCACTTGGCATTGAAGTGGCAGGCATTAACTGAATCAGCGGCAGTGACTGGGAGGAGAGCCTCGTCCATGAATTCAGGGACGTCTTCACGGAAAAACTAGGTGAGTACAAGGGGACCCCGATATCGTTCAGCCTTAATCCAAAAATAGCTCCCATCCGCCTTAAGCCCCGTTGAGTTCCGTTTCCCTGAAAGCCGAAAATCGACGAACAGCTCGATAAGTTAACAGCTCAGGGGGTACTTGAGCCAACCGATCACTCTCCCTGGGAGACCTCAATCGTAACACCAATTAAGCCGGATGGGTCGATTCGAATTTGTGGGGACTACTGGGCCACTCTGAACCACGCCCTACAGCAAAACGCATATCTGGTACCGGTGGTGCAGCACCTCCTCCATTCCCTGGGGGGCGGAAAAGTCTTTGCTAAACAAGACTTAGCTCAGGCATATCAGCAACTACCTGTTGATGAAAAGACGGCACAGGCACAGATGATTGTGACACACCGAGGTGCCTTTAAATGTACCCGGCTCCAATTCGGAGTCAGTGTAGCCCCGGGGATTTTTCAGAGCCTTATGGAAAGGCAACTACAAGGGATTAAAGGCGTGGTCCCCTACTTTGACGATGTATTAATTGCTGCACCTACCACAAAAATCTTACAGGACCGTCTAAAAGTAGTTCTACAGAAATTCCAAGACGCCGGTCTTAAAGTGAAAAAGAATAAGTGTAAACTGTGTACAGATCGTGTCGAATTTTTAGGGTGTTTAATTGACAGTCAGGGTATTCACCCTCCCGACAGTAAATTGAGAGCAATAAAAAATGCTCCCAGACCTAGGAATAAGACCGACCTCCAGGCGTTCCTAGGCCTTATCAACTTTTATAACATATTTCTACCGCACAAAGCAACTGTCGCTGAACCTTTACATCGTTTACTGGACAAAAAAGCAATTTGGGTATGGGGTCATCGAGAAGAGCAGGTGTTCCGTAATGTAAAAAAACTGCTGACTTCTGACGCTGTACTCATGCAGTACAATGAGACTTTGCCGTTAAATATCACATGCAATGCTTTGCCTTTCAGAGTGGGCGTCATTTTGAGCCACACATTGCCTAATGGTAGCGAAGCCCCTGTTGCATATTTTTCAAAGACGCTTTCAAAAACTGAGCGAAATTATAGCCAAATCGATAAAGAAGCCCTCGCGATTGTGTCTGCCGTTAAAAGATTTCACGAGTACGTGTATGGCCGGGCTTTTACTATCATGACTGAAACACAAACCGTTGCTGGGGATAATAGCCGGAGATAAACTGACTCCCTACATATTATCCCCCAGGATGACTCGCTGGTCAGAATTCTTGGCTGCTTATAATTATCGGCTGCAATATCGCCCGGGGAAAGCCATTCCCCACGCCGACGCATTGAGCCAAGCACCACTTCCAGAGATTCTCAACGACCCCGTGCCAACAGTAACCACGTTGCAGATTGAGACACTCCACACACTGCCATTAACCGCCCGTGATATCGCGAGAGAAACAAGACGTGACCCCACCTTAGCACGAGTCCTAAGTTGGGTAGAACACGGATGGCCATTGGACCAAATATCAGATGACTTCGCACCATTCAAAACTTGACAAACAGAGTTGTTTTCTCAAAAGGGCTGTATCAGCTGGGGTGATAGAGTCGTTATCCCAGGGCGACTCCAACAAACATAACTGAGAACCTTGCATGACGGCCACCCTGGCATCGTGCAAATGAAAGGCCTTGCACGAAGCTACGCATGGTGGCCGGGCATCGACAAGCAAATCGAGACTTGGGTCAAAGCTTGTCATAGATGCCAGGAAGTGAGCAACTCCCCACCAAAAGCCATCCTGACCAAGTGGGAAACGCCACGGGGACCCTGGTCCCGTATTCACCTGGACTTTGCTGGGCCGACCAAAGGCCACACCTTTTTGTTAACCGTCGACGCCTACTCGAATTGGCTCGAGATTCACCGTATGAGGAACACGACCACAGAAGCAGTCATCAAGAGACTGGAGAGACTGTTTGCAACCCACGGATTACCAGACGTTCTGGTATCCGACAACGGGCCCCAATTTACCGCGCTGTCCTTCGAGCAATACCTGGCTGACCGCGGAATCCGACATGCGCTCACTTCGCCTGCGCACCCTGCAGCCTATGGCAGGGCTGAGTGCATGGTCCAATTTGTTAAGAAAACTTTACAGAAATTAGACTACAACATCGACGAGAAAATCAACCGAATCCTTTTTCTACAGCACATCACACCTCACAGCGTCACCAAGAAAACTCCCGCCGAACTGCTAATGGGACGAAAGCTCCGCTCCCACCTCGACCAGTTACACCCAGCTTACGAACCGGAAAAACCACTCGGATCCAGCGGCCAATGCCGTACCTTCCAGGTAGGCGATTTGGTATATGCTAAAAACCTATTGGGCGATCCGCTGTGGGTAGAAGCGACAGTAATCCGTGTAACCAGCCCAAGATCCTACTTTGTACAGTGCCCTGATGATAGACTATGGAAGCGCCATATCGATCAATTATGATCACGGCTCCGGTCAGGCACTTCTGAACTCCCTTATGACCAAACTGGGGGGGGGAGATACAGAAGAAGACGAATTTCAACTAGAGGAAAACCCTTTCAAAGGGAACGATAGCGAAACAGAGACACAGGAACTGGAACCAGGGATGGGAGTAAGTCCACCTCAGGGAGTTGCCGAAGATATTGGTGACAACGGAAACGCGAACTCTGAACCAGAGGAAACCCCTTCGCCAAACAATGAGCTACCTCAGCAAGTTTGCAGCCAAATGCAAAATGCACAGCGAAAATCAAAAAGACTAATAAAGCAACCGTCCTACCTTCAGGACTATGTGACCGCGCCCTGTAAACAGAAGCCAGGGGGAAGGGTGTTGTGAATGCATAAAGATTAAATAAAGTTATCTTGAGCTTGGAGTCAAGTGCAGGGTTCTGGCCCTGTACTTCTGATTGGCTGTTAATGGCAGGATCGGATTGGTCCGTTCAGGGGAATCTGATTGGCCATTAACGGGGCATTCGTATTGGTTAATGGAGCTAGCGCTCCTGGATTGTTATTGGTTAAAATAGTTATTGGGTTGCCAATATAAGGAAGGCTATAGCAGCCGTCCAGTTTGAGCTGTCACACCATGTAAATAAAGAGTTGAAGTTCACCGTTTCACCGGCTCGTCTCCATTCTTCTCACCCATGCTTTCACTTCTGGGTCTGATGCCTGGGGAGAAAAGTATCTTTGTTTTTAACCATGTTTTGTGGCTTGTAGTGAACTTTCTAGTGTCATTGTACGAGTTTGGCAGCCATGTTCATTCTATAAACAAACAAACAAACAAATAAATAGATAACTTTGGGCATGTATGTTTTGAACATGCACAATGTGTTTTAATATATTGCGGTGCATTTTGAATAAAATCCACTGACTTACTTTGGCCTACAAGTATAATTAGCAGCAAAAATCATAACATTACACCATTGAAGAAATTATTTGGACAATAATGATTACTTTTGTATCAAGACATAATCTCTCCCTGATTAAAATCATTTACAAACAGGAATATATCTGAACTTTAACACAAGAGAAGACAACTGGATCATGATGATTCCTGGAAATAAGAAGAGAATACAAATATAGCATCCTAGTGCAAAACACAATGAGGCAGCTAACCAGACAGACATCACTTTTTCCTATTTGTGATTAGAGTTGCCAACCAGAAAAAAAAGAACTCCCACAAAATGTGGGTGTTTTTTTTATATATAATTGAAAGATATACCAGGGAAATAATAGGGTAGGCTATTTAATATCTCCCAGATTTTAATAATTATTTATTAGGTATCTTAGTTGATTAGATAGCTCTTATTCACAACCCACTCTCAATGTTTTAATTCCTCTCTTCCCTTAACAACTCACTAAAATAATGCAAATGACCAGGTATCTGCAAGGAGTATAAATCCTTCCATTCCCCAGCATCCAGTCAGAGCTGAAGAAGTTTCTCGGATGAGAAGTGAAACGTCTTCCAAAAAAAGAACAGAAAGTCCAATTGCCTCTTGAAATAATACCTTTGGGACAACTATGACCTGGATGACTGAGTGTTAAGTTCTGCGCATGCCACCCCCATCCTTGATCCTTCTTCACTTGTCACGCCCAATGGCTGACTTCTTTCGTCCCTGTTTTCCACCATCTCAAATTCGGTTTCTTCAACATCCCCTCCCCCCTCAGTTTGGGAGTTACCGGAGTCGTGGAAACTAGGTTGTAGCCTCAAGCAAAGCTGATCTATATGGCGTTTCCATATTTTTCCGTTGCAGGTCTTCACCCAGTACGACCTGGGTCCAGTGACTTGAATAACAGTGGCCTCGATCCACAACGGTTCGCCAGAAAGGTTTCTGGTGAAAACTAAGTCACCTATCTTGAACTTGTGGCATTTTTCATTAGATCCACAGGGGTTCTCTGGCTCATAAGACGGGTGAAGCCGGTCGAGGTGGGAGCGGAGTTTGTGTCCCATCAATAGTTCTGCTGGAGTCTTGTTGGTGATGCTGTGCGGAGTGATGTGTTGGAGAAGGAGTATTCTATTTATCTTATCTTCAATGCCCCCATAGTCCATTTTGTAGAGGGTTTTTTTTAACAAACTGTACCATGCGCTCGGCTCTTCCGTAAGCCGCAGGGTGCACTGGCGAAGTTAGCGCATGGCGAATACCGTGGTCCGCTAAGTATTGTTCAAAAGGAAGTGTGGTAAACTGGGGTCCGTTGTTGGATACCAGAACTTCTGGCAGTCCATGTGTCGCGAATAATCTGTTCAACTTCTGGATGACGGACTCGGTTGTGGTACTCTTCATTTCATGCATCACGAGCCAGTTTGAATAAGCATCCACTGTTAATAGGAACGTATGTCCCTTAGTAGGCCCCGCAAAGTCAATATGAATGAAGGACCACGGTCCCCGAGGTGTTTTCCATTCTGTCGGAGTTACTTTTGGTGGGGCATTGCTAACTTCCTGGCACTTATAACAAGTCTTTACCCAGGCTTCAATTTGTTTGTCGATGCCCGGCCACCATGCGTAGCTTCGTGCGAGCGCTTTCATATGCACGATGCCGGGGTGGCCCTCATGCAGTGTCTTTAATACCACTCGTTGTAACCGCTCTGGGACGAGGACTCTATCCCCACACAGGATGCAGCCCTTTTGCGAAAAAAGTTCCATTTGCCAATTCTTGAAGGGAATGAAGTCGTCAGGGGTTTGATCTACTGGCCATCCTCATTCGACCCAGCTAAGAACCGCTTTAAGATCGGATCACGTTTTGTTTCAATCGCGATATCTCTAGCTGTTAACGGCGATGACTGTAGCGTTTCAATCTGGAGCGTTGTGATGGTTGGAGCTGGGTCGTCAATGGTTTCCGGAAGTGGTGCATGGCTCAATGCGTCAGCGTGGGGAATGGCTTTCCCCGGGCGGTGCTGCAGCTTATAATTGTACGCAGACAAAAACTCCGACCAGCTAGTCATTCTAGGTGATAATATATAAGGGGTTGGCTTGTCTCCCGCTATAATCCCCAGCAAAGGTTTGTGGTCGGTAACAATAGTAAAAACTCGTCCATAAACATATTCATGAAACCGTTTAACAGCAGATACAACAGCAAGAGCCTCTTTATCGATTTGACTATCATTACGTTCAGCCTTTGATAAAGTCCTTGAAAAATAGGCAATGGGGGCTTCACTACCGTTTGGTAACACATGGCTCAAAATGGCTCCCACTCCAAATGGTGATGCATCACATTTAATTGTTAAAGGCAAAGTCTCGTTATACTGCATTAAAACAGCATCTGAAGCAAATAGATTTTTCACTTGTTGGAACGCGTGCTACTCTCGGTGCCCTGAAACCCAGGTTGCTTTTTTGTCGAGAGGCCGATGTAGGGGCTCGACTGCGGTCGCTTTGTGGGGCAGGAAGATGTTGTAAAAATTAATAAGCCCCAGGAAAGCTTGGAGATCAGTCTTGTTTCTGGGTCTTGGGGCGTTCCTGATTGCTCTTAACTTGCTACTGGTGGGGTGAATGTCTTGTTTATCGATTAGGTACCCCAGGAACTCTACTTTGTCTGTACACAGTTGACATTTATTTTTTTTAACTCTAAGGCCACAGTCTTTAAATTTCTGGAGGACCAGTTTAAGACGCTCCTTTAGTATTTCTCTATTCGGAGCAGCAATTAAAACATCATCAAAATATGGTACGACCCCTTTTATTCCCTGTAACAGCCTCTCCATCAAGCTCTGAAAGATCTCTGGGGCCATGGTAACTTTGAATTGGAGTCGGTTGCACTTAAATGCACCTCGGTGTGTAACGATAGTTTGTGCCTCTGCTGTTTTTTTATCTACAGGCAGTTGTTGGTACACCTGTGCTAAATCGAATTTAGCGAAGACTATTCCGCCCCCCCCCAGGAAATGGAGGAGATGTTGTACCACCGGCACTGGGTAAGCATTCTGTTGAAGGGCGTGATTCAGGGTAGCACGGTAGTCCCCACAGATCCTTCATGATCCATCCGGCTTGATGGGTGTTACGATTGGGGTTTACCAAGGAGCATGGTCGGTTGGTTCCAAAACGCCCTGGCCTTTTAATTTATCAAGCTGCTCATCAATCTTTGGTTTAAGGGCAAAAGGAACTCAACGAGGCTTAAGGCGGATGGGGGCTACTTCAGGGTTAAGGTTAAATGATATTGGGGTCCCCTTGTACTCGCCTCGTTTGTCTTCAAAAACGTCCTGGAATTCCTGGACGGGAGCCTCCTCCCAGTCGTCGCTGCTGGTTTGGTGAATGCCGGCTACCTCAATCCCAAGTGGAGCGAACCATTGAAGGCCTAACAAACGAGGCTGATCACGGTCGACGACGGTCAATGGTAAGGATGCAGTACGATTTTTGAATGAGACCTGGACTAGGCTAGATCCAACGACCGGAATTCGGTTTCCTTGATAGTCCTTGAGAATGATTCTTTGGACTCTGAGGTCTTGTCGCCGGATGGCAGGGATTCATTGTTTAAGGGTCTTCCAGGAAACCATCGACAGGGATGATCCTGAATCGACTTCCATCAGACAGGGCTGGTTTTCGATGGCGACCTTCACTCGGATCTTCTTTGTATCTAATGATGATGCGTGACCAATCGAGATGGTTTGGTGTGCCTCTTCTCATTTCGTTGAATGGGCTAGTGGCTTATTTCTGAATGAGTGGTTGTTCCATTGGTGGTTCGATTGTTCCTGATTCACAGGATGACTTCCTGTGGGCTGGCGGTAGTTGGTCCCTCTCTGAAGTGGGCTGGATCCTAGCTTGCTTCTACAGACTTTTCCGATGTGGCCTCTCTTTCCACAAATAAGGTAGTGCGCGTCGAGGAATTCACAGTCTGATCGTGGGTGGTTTGCCCCACAACCTGCACATTGGTACTGCAGTCTCTGGTTACACTGGTGGAGTTGGTCTCGTTCAGACCGGAGCCAGTTGACTTCTTCCTCATCACTTTTTGATGACGATTCGAGGTCCTCGTGGTGGGTTGCCATTGCATGTCCCACAAGGTGAGGTGAGGTTTCGCTGGCGAGTTGGCGGAGCGGGTCGTTGGTGCGGCGCATTCGGGCAGCCGACTTCCTGGTTGCTTCTGCTGCAGTAGCGTCAGCGATGGTATCTGCAAGGCTGATGTCACCTTTTGCCATCAGCTTGCTTTGCACGTGCAGTGCGTCTAATCCCAGAACTATTTGGTCTCTGAGAGCTTCTTCAAGGTCGGCAAACCCACAGAGGCCTCCCAGGTTCTGGAGATCCGCAATGAAATCTGCAATGCTTTCTCCTTTCTGCTGGTCTCTCTGGTAAAATTCATGTCTTCGTACAAGTGTTGGTACAGTAGGTGCATAGTGGGCCCGTAGGAGGGGCNGGCAGGTCCGCAGTGAGTCAGGAATACCGCTCGCTTTTTTCCAGTAGTGGCATCCTTCAAGTTGTTGGTCTCCAGAAACATCTGGAACTGGTCCACGTATGAGTCCCAGTCTTCTTGTGCCGGGTGGAATGGAGCGGGTGGTATGGTGCTGCCGGTCATGGTTTCCGCCGTTGATGTGCCTTCAGCCACGTGCTCTGTTTCGTGCTC